>JAMPIV010010196.1:0-10214 GCA_024509875.1 Oreohelix idahoensis
AAGGGTGGTCGACGGGCATCCCAGCCCAGAAATATTTTCTTTTAGAATAATAGAAATATTAAGACACAAACTGTTCTATCAATCAAACTTCAGAAGCTGGACAGAATAAGATGTAAACTGGAAAGAAGAAATAAAAGTGACAATATACTAGAACTGTGAAGTACCGTATCATCATCATCAGCTGCCATCTCCGCAACGAAGGTTGGCTGCAATGGATCTTCAACGTCTTCTGTCTCTTGTCTCGATCGTGCACTCAGACTTTCCTGTCCATTTCTAGATGTTATCTTCCCACTTACATCGCTATCTTCCCCTTGCATGTTTGCCATCAACTCTACCTTCTATTATGGTCTTCTGCAAGGTGTTATGTCTTTTAATTTGGCCAAAATAATTTAGTTGCTTAATTTTGATCTCCTTCATCGATTCTCTTTTCATACCTGGGTTTTCTAGGACCTATTTTTTTGTTCTTCTCTTTCCATGAGATGCACCTCATTTTTCAATAAATCCATATCTCGAGATCCTCAATTCTTTCTTTCAATTACTTATTCATTGTCCATGTTTCTACACCATACAGTAATGAAGAATAAATATAACACTTGATGATTCTGTTTTAATTTGTAAGTTAATTGTTTAGATGTCAATATTTGTCTCATGTTGCTGAATGTAGCTCTGGCCATTCCTATTCAACATTTCTGTTTCACATCTGTCATCGTCTGTGAAGCATACAGTTAACCTTACCTAACAACTCTGCAGCAGTAGCAGCATGGATAATACGTCGTCAGTAAACACTAAACACAAGTAACTACCATAAAAACGTTTTTAAAGAACCTAAAAATTCAGATTAATTTAATTTCAAGTTTCAAAATATATCATCTGGTCATGATACCACAGAATGGATTCCAGAATGGCAGAAATGATAGTCAATATTTAATAATGTCTTTCACTGAGTGTCTAACTGGCAGAGTGGTTAGAGCGCTTGTCTCTTGCGGCAAAGGTGCCGGGTTCAAATTATGGCAGCGTCATGCTCCAGTCTACCCATCTGTAAATAGGTACCTGGCTCTACTCCTGAGTTAGGGAAGTAAAAAGGCAGTGCACAAGAGAACCCCACCTCTCGATGCTGGACATAATATAGTGAAGTCTCTAACACTTCACTCCCTACAGTGCAGTATCTGCTATGGGACTACCTTTACCTTTTTTTTTTAAGTCTCTTGCTACTGTTTCAGATTTGGCATTGACCCAACTACCCGAGAAGCCATGACCTTGCACTCAATAAGTAACAGCTTATGAAGATCTTTCAACATTTGTAGTGGGTTAAATTTCCAGCGCAAGCATAAAAAAAGGCGGACACCTGGGAGACATGACCCAAGTGCCCCTCCTTCTGAGTGTAAAGGAGATAAAAAGGCTGAAACCCTTATCTTGTGGGGAGGGAGCTTCTGATGATCAGATTACCTCCTTTTGTAATACTCTGTATAGTTTCATATAACCATGAAATATTAAGCTCGAAATGTCAAAACAAATTCTTCCAATCCTGATATTTCTAAAAACACTGACACTCAGTTCTAAAAGCACATTACATATACCACGTAACTTGGGATTAATTAAAAGATCAGGTAAAAAAAATCAGACAAATGTGAAGAACATAGCAACACAGACTGATCTGAGCAGCAAGATGTGTACAGACTGATCTGAGCAGCAAGTTGCAATACAGACTGGGCAGCAAGATCAAGATGTGTAGACTGATCTACGCAGCAGGTTACAGTACAGACTAAGCAGCAAGATGTGTACAAACTGATCTGAGCAGCAGGTTACAGTACAGACTGACCAGCAAGATGTATACAGACTGATCTGAGCAGCAGGTTACAGTACAGACTGATCTGAGCAGAAGGTTACAGTACAGACTGAGTAACAGTTCTCCAACTCACTCATAATTTCAGTTTCATATCCACCCTGTTGAGAGTGTCAACACATCACTAAATAACATACAGCAAAAAAATCTCTACTTTTAATATCAAACATTTCTTATAATCCTCATATATGCTACTCAAAAATGCCTCGAGTACAAAGGATCTCACTCATGAATACAGTTGCACGCACTCCAAAAATACAGTTCTCAAATCAATACAAAACTGACAAAAGATACAAGGCAGTAAAAAAACATAAAACGCTCTGCTTTATGACCAAACTTATTTAAAAAAAAAAAACTGGGTTGAATATTCAAAAACACGAATAATCAACTGTGACCACTGTTACTTAGATACTACCCAATATCAGGCAACATGCCAGCATTTATCCTGGCTGATTTAATGGGCACAGAGACATGAGATCAGCTGTACATATATGACATTTATTTTCACGGATACTTCTATGAAGAGTCAAATTCAGAACCTTTGCTTGGAACTGGTAGTTCTGTTTTTTTTTTAACTTATAGACCAAGGCTTTATATCTCATTCATCTTGAGACTACTCACCGTAACAGAACCTAGGCTGTCAATCAAAATACACTTTGTGTCATTCACCGAATATCTATTCATTTATGAAATAAAATGTACACGAGTCTTTTTTCTCTTGTGCACGTTTTCAATTTCAGTTTATTATTTCCAGGTTTGAAGTTATCTATCAATCTCTCATGTGGTTTCCAGGGGTCTCTGAACAGAAAAATAACAGTGCCAATGGTCTGTCAGGCATGCCGCAGGAGGCACCTTCGTCATGTAAAACAAATTACTACAGAAACTACCACTGTAGGCATACAGAAGATGTTTTGGCACAGGTTTCCTGAAATCTGGCCAACTGAAGTGATGGCCCCCCATACTCCTTTAAGCAGCATAAAAGGAAAAAGAAGAAACAGCTACATGTAATCCATGAGAGGGGCAAAGGTGACACAAGCATGACATTTAAGGACAGGCTGTTTAAGAACCAATCATCTCAATTTTTACTCCAGTGCAGATCAAACTAAAATTAAAACAAGTACCTATTCACGTATGAAGTAATTCATGACGAGAATTGCAACAAATAACAACTCAAGACAATAAATACGCAGGGACGTTTGACACATTCATACATAATTAATTTCACTTGATACATTCACAATGAATCAATGATACATCAGACTATCAAACATAATGACCGACACTTACAACATGTGCCTAAAGTAAATGACGCTTGAGACTTCTCATACACACAGAATGAAGGCTGTATTCACACAGTAGAGATGACACCCCAGACATTCATACAAAATAAATGACACTTGAGACTTCACACATACACACAGAATAAAGGATGCCTGAAATTGTATTAACACAGAACAAATGACACCCGAGATATCTATACAAAATAAATGATGCCCGAGGCATCCATATACAATTTAAAACACTTGAGACTTCATACACCCACAGAATGAAGAATGCTTGAAACTATTAACACAGAAGAAATGACACCTGAGACATCCATACAAAATAAAACACACTTGAGATTTCACACACCCATGCAATGAAGGATGCTTCAGACTGCATTCATACAGTAGAAATGATAACCGAGACATTTATACAAAATAAATGACACTCAAAATTACTCGCCCTGAATGAATCAAACAGATTAATGCTGTAACATACATAATCTTAGAAATAATCTACCCATCTACTGTGACAATTAAATACGACAACGGTATTGGGGTTTTGCATTCTTTATAGGAATCAATATATAAAAATAAGATCTTTTAACGCATAAAGTATTATCCAGCAGCATACGTGATGTGTCGACATAACTGTTTTTCACTACGATTAGTTCTGCCACTGCCAGGTATTCAGCACGTAAGGCTACATCTTTCACAGGATTTCAAAAGATCAAAGGTGTTTTATGTATGACTCTTTCCTCGAACTTGCTGAATTCCTTTAAATTTTGAAACTGAGAGGTACTAAGAACCATACCAGCATTTCTAGAACTCAAGACAAAGTCAGAATCAACACAGCTGTATACATGAAGAACTCATGCAGACGTATGGCGTTTGCACTCATGCAGACGTATGGCGTTTGCAAGTCTACAAATTTTGCTTCTCGATTCCTGGGTTTGGATCAAATGGTAATGAAATCTTTGAAGCTTTTAAAATTAAATAAAAAATCCCTCGTTTCCACAAATTATTTATGTCTAGCTTGTTTAGACTACTATTAGCGGAGTACAGCATATCTACACATAACAGGAATATTCTAATTTCACTTAAATATTAATATACAGTCAGAAATATGGCATATCTAATATGACAGGGCACTCTATACTGACCTCATCCTAATAATTATCATGCTCTGGGGAAACGGCACTCATACTTCACAACCAACACGGTTCATTACCTTATGTGCGAGTTCTAGAATATTCATACTTCACAACCAAACATGGTTTACCACCTTAGATGTGAATTCTAGGTCTGTGATATCCAAGGTGCAGACAGAGTTAAAATACTGTAATTTCTTCTTCTTTTTTTTTTTTTTAAATCACACAGCTGTTCCTGTGTTTATAGCCAGCAATAATATTAATTTTTGTTTGGAAGTCACAATACCCTGCACACCAAGCCTATTTTAAAAAATAATATCTGAGTATATTTGCAACCATAAATTTATTCAGTGAAAGTTAAAGCTGAATATTTCAAACAACAGATTAGAGGCCATCTCTAGCCCATCAGCTTAGATTTATTCAACACGATTCACAGACATTTTTTTAAGTGCTCAGATTTGCATTTTAAGCTACTGATGCATCCATCCTTACAAAATTAATATTGTTTTACTATTATCTGCAACCCCGTGGACACCCTCACAGATTACGATGGGACTTTCATGATAACAGGGATGATGCTGAGAACATTTACAAGAAGATGTGGGGGGAGGGGGGGGGGCGGGGGGGGGGCGCGAAGAGAACACTGATGTCAAAACAACCAGATGCCTCTGACTCCGTGTTTAACTGATGTTTGATAACAGATAACAATGAAAAATAAAAACAAACAAACAAAAGTGTGAGTTGAAGAGTGGTAGAGCTGTAAAAACAAAAAACAAAACAAACAAAAACTGCTGGCATCACACCAAAGTGGCTTGGGGCATCAACAGAGTTGCATGTTTAGCCCTGAGCAGTTGCTGCATTGTTGGGCAGAGTGGCCATATTGGAGGACATAACTGAGGAACTGGATGAGCCTACGGTACTTGTGACAGACAAACCTGAAACAAGAGATGAAATACAAGTCAGGTATGTTTGGCCAACAAGTTTTTTTTTTAGTTAAAACCAGCCACTAAACAATTACATTGTTGCTTGTTGTTACAATATCCAACACCCACATGTCAGTTTATAATATATATTATATCTTTTCTTAAGTTCCAAATTTTAACCACTATGTCTACAGTTTCCTGGCGGCTACATTTATTTTGTCAATATTGACTGGCTGTCCCTACATAAACCAGCACTAAGTGCTGCCGGCAAATATAAACCAGGTTTGTGTCAATACAGCAGTTCAAATATAACACACTCATATGAAGCACAGCTTTAAAAAAAAGATACAAATGCATGAATGGCTAATATAGGTTGCTATTAAGAAATTGAAATAACATTACTTAAATAATATATTTGAAAGAGGAAAGTAAAGTTAACAAACAAATAAAGGAGTATATTCATGTCAAAGCAATAGTATTGCAAATAATGGCCAGACCGCATTTGATGAAACATTCCTATCATGTGGACTCATCTTAGAACAACAAATACTACTACTTACTTAGACGTTCCCCTTCTACCGTGAGGTGTAGAGGTTTGGAAGAGAGAGCGCCAGACTATCCTATCGGCTGTCTTCCTCCTGGCCTGGTTCCATTCTAGTCCTCGATCCTTCAAAGATTGTCTAATGTTGTCCTCCCAGCGGACTCTGGGTCGTCCTCGGGGTCTGGATCCTTGGCTCTTTGTTTCCCATGCTTGTCGTGGTATCCGATCTTCTCCCATTCTGCAGACATGGCCAAACCATCTTAATTGGGACTGTTCTACTTGGGTCTGCAGGGGGTAGGATTTAAGGCCTTGACGTATCGTCTGGTTGCGTACCATGTATCTTCTTGTTACTTCAACCACCTTCCTCAGATACCTCATTTCTGAGGTTTGGATCTGGCTTTTATGGGTTGTAATTAGAACAACAAATACAACAACCAAAAAGCTATACTTTCATAAAAGGATGCTTGCATAGAGTAGGATGATTGAAGTGGTACGACAAGATCACTAATGTGGAATTGATGACAAGAAATAGACAAGGGCCCATGGAACAAGAGATGAGATGAAGTTGCTGGAGATGGATAGGACACACACTGAGGAAACCTAATGATAGCATTTCCAGGCAGTCCTTGTTCTGGAATCCCCAGAGAGGCAGACCAAAGAACTCATGGAGAAAAGAACTGGAGACTGGACATGAAGAATACATAAAATACCACGAGCTGATGGCATGGGACAGGAAAAACTTGGCATACGTCGGTTGGGAAGTTGAAAGGTGATGAATGAGAATGAATAAATACACCTTGGGAGTAACAAAGCTGGAGACATTGAAAAAGATGTTAAATTAAGGATACAGAAGGCAAAGGGGCTTACATCATCTTGAAAAATATACTGTTGTGAAAAGCCATTTGCTTAATTACTTACTTAGTCATTCCCCTTCTACCGTGAGATGCAGAGGTTTTGAAGAGAGAGCGCCAGACTATCCTATCGGCTGTCTTCCTCCTGGCCTGGTTCCATTCTAGTCCTCGGTCCTTCAAAGATTGTCTAATGTTGTCCTCCCAGAGGACTCTGGGTCATCCTGGGGGTCTGGATCCCTGGCTTTTTGTTTCCCATGCTTGTCGTGGTAGCCGATCTTCTCCCATTCTGCAGACATGGCCAAACCATCTTAGTTGGGACTGTTCTACTTGGGTCTGCAGGGGGTGGGATTTTAGGCCATGTCTCTCCTTGTTACTTCAACCACCTTCCTCAGATACCTCATTTCTGAGGTTTGGATCTGGCTTTTGTGGGTTGTAGTCATTGCCCATGACTCACATCCATATGTCAAGACTGGGACATAAGTGGAGCAGTATACAGCCATCTTCGTTTTCTTACCAACCTCTCTCTTGCTGAGGAATCCTCGATTTATGGCCTGAAAAAGTCTCCCAGCTGCTGCTTTTCGAGTGGCCAACTCTTCTTTGATGCCTCCCTTTCGGTCTATAATAGCTCTGAGGTATTTAAAGTGGTCGACCTGCTCCAGGACCTGTTCTCCCAGCTTAATCTGATGTCTTCTTTCTTCTCGTGATATCACCATGGATTTTGTTTTAGAGCTGCTTATGACCATCCCTCTCTTCTCCAGCTCTTCCTCCCAGACTTGCAGGTTGGATTGGAGATGTGCCTCTGATTTAGCAATCAGGGCAACATCATCAGCAAATGCCAGCTCTGAAATACAGACCTGTCTCATCTTTCAGTACCCCACTGAATACTTTCTTGTTCTCTCCTTACAAGCCTTGATGACATCGTCCATGAGGAGTATGAAAAGATAAGGTGACAGGATATCACCTTGTCTTACACCAGTGGTGGTCCTGAACTCTTCTGACTTATGGTTTGCTGTCCTCACATAATTTCTGCAAGACTTGTAGTAGCTCTGTATAGCATGAATCAGAGGTGCTGGAATGTTCTTCCTTGCCAAACAGTCCCAAAGTTTGCTCCAGGGGACCCTGTCAAATGCCTTTTCCAGATCTAATGAAACAAAGATGGATCTCACTATTATACTCAAGGGCCTTTTCACTCAGCTGTCTGAGTGTGAAGATTGGGTCTTGAGTACTTCAGTTAGCTCGGAATCCGCACTGAACCTCATCCAATTGTGGCTCAGCTAGGCGTCAAGAGTCTCTGCTCTAGGATTCTAGAGTAGATTTTACCAGGGACACTGAGAAGGGATATGCCTCTATGGTTTCCACATTGTCGATTCTCCCCCTTGTTGAAAATTGATGTTATGATGGCAATCTCCCAATCCTTTGGTATGGTCTTGTTGCACCACGCTGCCTGTAGGACCCTTAAGAGTAATAGGTCGCCTGATGCTCCCATGTACTTAACCATTTCTGGTGTTATACCATCATGCCCTGCTGCTTTGCCCATCTTGATTTTCTCCAGTGCTGCCTTCAGTTCTTCCATCTTTATGACATCTTCATCACCATTGGTTTCCTCTTTTGTGCTAGTGGTTATCATTTCTGATGCTTGACCTTGCTCACCATCAAGGAGTTCTGAGAAATATTCTTTCCACCTTTCCATTACTTCCTTCAGGGCAGTAAGCAATTTGCCTTGGAAAAGCCATTCGCAAAAATAAGAGTTTTTTTTTTTTTAACTCCACTGTCAATACACTGTATAGCCCAGAAACACAAACAAATGCTATAAGCAGTGATAATAGGGTGAATGAACACAAAAATAGAGACAAACGTGGAACTGAGAGAATGAGCCACACAGCTATAAGTGGAATTCTTACTTAGTCGTTCCCCTTCTACCGTGAGGTGAAGAGGTTTAAGTAGAATTCAAGGTAAGTAAAAGGTAGTGAAGGATAAGGACACACGCCAAGGAAGTCAGCTGGCATCTCAAGGCTGTGCATATTCCGAAACAACATCAAGACAAAATACAGGATGTCTCCACACACAAATATGTAGAAGAGAATAAACAAAGTGAGTAACCGGAGGCCTGTCAACAGTAAATAATAAATGAAAATTGGTATGATGCAAGCGCTCGAGTTGGCTGTGTCTTTTCACAATTCAACCCCCTCCCCTCAGCAAGGTGATGGTGCAATTTGAATGGTTCCTGGTTTGATTCCCTGGTGAGTTTATCACTTTTCTGTTGTCTAGTGCCTGCCACATACCAATTTTCGTTTATTATTTAATTAAGAAGAGAACTAAAGACGGACATAAGTAGACAGTTCCATTTATGATTTTTCAGGCCCACCCCCCCAAAACAAAAACAAACAAAACCCATAATGCACAAGATAAACAAAAAACAATGGATCTTAATTAAATACTTTACAAGGATTATATAATAATGAAACTATACTAATTTTACATAAATGTTTTAGCATATTAAAGTATGAACAATATTCAATGCTGAATGAAGTGTCACTGTATGTTTTAAGATAACTGTAATCAGAGTTCATAGCAAATTTCTTCAAGCATTTTCCAGGGTTTTCCCAGCCTTTTCCAGATCCAAGCACATGATTTTCAAGGATGGGAAACTCTAATATTTTCCTCATCTAATTTTCTTAGATATAATTATCACTTTGCTGACAAGCAATCCGGAGCATTACTGTCTAACATTACCAAGGGCGTTTGCAGATTTCTTTAAAAATAAGTTTTTTTTTAAATTCATAAAAAATTGAAAAACAGACATAGGACTTTGAAATTTTCAGAGCACCATTATGAATGGTTGCCACATCCGAAAAAACATATTTTATGCAAATTGGTCACATGATCATGACGGCCGTCTTGAATTTGTGTGGCTAATTATAGAAATTTGAGGTTTTAAAACCATGATCTTTTTCCACTTTATAGTGAATTTGTTCAATGTCAGTGCAATAAAATGTTAAGGACGTCGATGGCAATGAATAAAATAAGCTTGATTGACGTATTGATTTAACGATTAACCACGTATTTCAACATAAAAGGCTAACAAAAATTGTGAATAAAATGCAAAAATAAATTTAATTTTTGTATTTGTCTTTTTTTAATGTATTCTGCGTCTGTGGCATCTGACAATGAGTGTTTGTGAATGTTTGAGTAGTTAAGTAACTCTAGTTGGAGTCTGAGCTGCTTCTTTCATTGACTGGGGTTGAAGTTGTATAGCACGTTTCACTAGCTTTGCCCAACTTCAAAATGCTATATCTCAGCGAATATATAACACATGTAAGTGAAATTTTGTGTGTGAATTTGAAATGGTATATACCCTAAGAATTAAATTTTTCATTAAAATGCGGCCATTGGTTTCAATTTTCGTTTCTTTGCGATATAATATCAAAATCCTACTTGCCAACACACATCACACACAGACATATTGAAATGTCTACAGTAAATTATATGACCTCATTTTGGTTTATCAAGCAATTGGCATGATTTTAGCGTGAAATTGCACTTCTTGAACATAAAACAGTTTATATCCAGTGTTACGCACACATTGTCAATCAGTGGCGTGTCTACAAAAAGTATTGTGTGGTTAAGTAGGAAAAATGAGTCT
>JAMPIV010010197.1:0-133696 GCA_024509875.1 Oreohelix idahoensis
GGATAGCAGGAAATGAGCTTGCAGACAAAAAGCCAAAAGAGGGGGAAGAACTACAATAACACAAATTGAAAGCGTAGTGCCTAGGGAAGTTTGAAATTACAGAGCTTAATATGATCAAATCTGCTCATCAGTGATCAATTAAATAAACTAAAGAATGAATAACAGCATTGGGTACAAAGTAAAAAAAACGACAAGCACACAACATATAAATCCTAAAAAAAAAAAGCAAACAAATGTCTCAAATACAAGAAGAACTAAAAAATACCATTAATAAAAAATATTGCTGAGGCTCAAGATTGGCGAACTGAATATTTCATGATTGAAGAACCCCCCGTGTAAAAGAGTGGTTAAGAACCAAACACACACATTAGACACTTCAGGTGAACTGCAAAAATATATAAAACTCAGCAGAGGCAAAACATTAAGAATCATTGTAGTAACCACAGGTAGTGTAGAAATGAGTGTAGAAAAATCTCATAGCACTAAGACTCCACATCAGAATTACAATAAATGAAACACGTCCTGATATAACCAATAGCTTCATGTACATGGTAGATGGTTGAAAGGGGCGTGCTACAAAGAAAAGTAGCAAACACTTTAATTAAAAAAAAGAAGAAGAGGGATTTGTTTTTTAAAGTCCCACAAGAGGAGTAAAATGTTACTGACTTCACTATATTAGATCCAGATTTATGAGACTGGGTGACCAGGTCCCTTCTTCGCTGCCTTTGACTTCCTTAATACAAGAGCAGAGTCAGATACCCATTTACAAACGGACAGACAGGAGCGGGTTGCTACCAGGCTTCTATGCAGGAAACTGGTAACTATTTGTCGTAGATTTTATCAGATAGGTAATAAATGTTTATAGTCCTGTCTGAGCAGAGGTGATAGTGATAGCTATGTGAAAGTAAGGTGTAAGAAATAGTTTTATCACGAGGTGATCGTGTAAGAGAAAAGACAGTCTCTGGATAGAATAATTTATCTAATCCAGCCTATCTGGACGACTAAATTCAAATCAGACGCACTTTCTCTCCTCGTACGAAAATACAAGTTACACTGCACTCACATGCACACAATTCTGTGACAAATACGCACGAACGTGAAAACAAACTATGAATAACATATAATGGATAGGGGTTGACCGACACGATAACTAAAGTTTTAATAAAGTTTATTATCAATAGAAGATCACAACAATAAGCATATACATCACTAGATCATGGTTTACAGACTAAATTGCAACAGAAGAAATTAATCAAATAGGTTCTCCCCCCTCTGGTAAAGGAAAAGAAAAGACGATCACAACAGAGGTTAATTAACCCAAAAGATCAAAAGTTAACAATAAGTTATGAAATAGTCAGTATGGGAAAAGAATAGGTTCCTAATGTAATCTATCCTGTGACTACTCAGATCAGTGAGATAAAAAAAAGAAAGAAGAAACCACCTACGTATATGATGTTAACCAAAGACATAAGTTTCTTTCTCCGTTCATTCAATTCACACCCATTCAGTGGCCACTTTCAGACTTTTGATTACCCCAGTAGTTGTCGCAGGCATTCCAAGGAAATACACTAATAAGTAATAAGACTATTTAGTGTCAAATTTAAGTTTTGCCAAATCCAGCCCCAGACTCGCCGTAGTTGCTGACTGCAAATTTCACGGGAGTAGCTAGAGTCGGTGATTTAATTTGTCCTGGATACAATAAGTTATCTATGCCTTCAGTTGGTTGGAGTAAGGTTCATGCGTGGTGATCGCCGACGTTGGATGAATAGAACATATATATAGTTCCTATGTTCTTTAGCCTCAGGTGGCTGAGACGCTAGGTTAAGTTACACAAATGTTGCTGACAATATATTTCGCCACAGCTGGCTGATGAGATTGATATAAGTAAATCTGGTAATAGTTCTGGTCCAGTAAATATTATAATTTAATGGTTCTATTCTGGTTTCCCTCATGAAAATGAGGAAAATAGGACCACACAGGTCACAGCAAGAAGCTCATCAATATTAAATATCTCTGGATGCTTATAATATTATAAGTTCGTATGATCATACATTCATATGGCCATAAAAAAGCCGCTAGTAGGTTGATCAGCCTAGATTTTAGGAAAGAAAATATAAACATTTAACCAAATTATCAATATCATATCTAACACGGGTTAAAATAGGACCTCTTCACCACTCCGTTATAAATTAGATTTAAAACACACGTGTCTAGCTTATCCTATCGTTTTTAACGCGTGATATGAACACTAGTCATTTTAAAAAATTACATAAATGTATAGAAGTAAATAATATATACCGTCAGTAGACAGTTATTTAATGTATATACTAGTCAATTTAAAACATCTCTTACTGGGAAATAGCGAGTAATTAAATTCACTTTACGGCTGAGAAAGATTTAGCTATAAGATATTTAATTAGCACAGAAAATCTCAGTGAAATATAATGAAAACTTTAAACACACTAAATCACTTAAAGACTAGTATATAAATTACCGCAATCAGAAAAATGAAACACTCCACGAAAATCTAATAATTTTCACTCTGTACGAGAAATCTAAAATATCGAGCTAGTGAATTTCAGATAGATTTCTGAAGAACTGATCATGGCTATCGGAGAGACATGGTATATATTTGTAAATTCCGTTCTATCGCTCTTTAATGCGAAAGTCACACCTACTGCCAGACCCGAGCCCATTTGCCATTTGATTCTTGAATCAAAGGTAATTTTACCACCTCTGCCGCCAACAACCTCTCTGGCTTGACTTTCATCATCTCCGCCTTGCCGAATATCAGCTACGCAATTAATTCCCCTGAAAGTTTTACAATCCAAGGTCCGTCTCGGACTTAACATCGCCCCTGATCAAAGAATCTATTACGCCATGCTCCGCGCTCTCTCTGTTCCACCGTGCTTAATTGCCAAATGGCTCACGTGTTAATTGCACTTGTGAATCCGGCTTTCCTGTAGCAAAAAATAAACTAGATGGGGAGGGGCAAAAGTGGATGATCACTGCTGCACTATTTCCATCTGTGACACTATTCACCGATAGGGAAACGCTCTATCTGATTAGCCAATCGTGTGCTCTTTATATGGATAAAAGGTAAACGTAGTCCCATAGCAGATATTGCCATAGGGGAGTTACGTGTTAGAGACCACCATACTAAGTCCAGCATCGAGAGGTGGGGTGACCAGTTCCCTTCCTCGCTGCCTTTTCTTTCTGTCACATAAATATTGGAACGATCTCTTTTCCTCTCCGGCAGTGTTTAGTTAGATTTTTTTTGTGTACTAAATTTCTGTGATCGGCACATTTTCTTTCTCTACAATCAAGCAGATATTCTGTACTTTCAAATCATCTTACAGTCCTCTCAATGATAAGTCGTCATGCCTGTTTCTTTACCCGTTCATCCCTGCTGACAAAGGAGACGGATGAGATAGTATTAACCGACAATCATGTTGGAAAATTTCTGGACAGACAAGAATGGCATAATTGTTTCCGGTACACCTTGTTACAAAGACTTTACTCTATATGAAAGTAATTTGAAGTTATTGGCAAACATTGCCGAGAGAGGATCGGATGTTTTCATTTCATATTTGGGAGACATGACCTCTGAAGCAACGCGCAGAAATTTCCATGTGGAGATACAAGGTAATTTGAATTACCCTACAAAACACGCATGTGTGAAACGATTGGCAGACATTCTGAATGAAGGCACAACACCCATTCTGATTACAGCCCTGCTTAATGCCGTAACAAACAAATGATGGGGAAGACAGGCAATATAACTTGACACTTTAGCCAGGTTAGAACACTGTGAAAAATCAGCTTTCATTTATCAGACCGAACCATGTTTGAGCATTCTCAAGACTTAAAAGCCCAGGAAAAACTCTACCATTTTAACACGGAAAACCGAAATCTGGGGGAACTGAAACAAAAGTCAAAGTGGGAACTTACTGTTAAAGTAACAACACCCCAGACCAAGTGTAAGAGTCCTGTACAAGTGCCTTTGTTTCTCTGAGCCAGCAGTCTATGAGCTTAAAGATTGGCGTAAGTTGTACATTTTGAATTCTATACTTTTTCATTATTAACATGTGAACTATTACGTATATCACCCGTGTGTTACCGGGGCTCGACAGGGGAGCAAAGAATAGTAACACTGTTCCCTGCCATGCATGTCGTAGAAAGCGACTAAGGAGGAATGGGCATGGGGCTGTTTACCTCATCCTGTAAAAAATGTAAACCACAAAAAACTTCAACAAAAATGGACAAGTCAATTAAGGAAAATAAAACACAGCTATCCAAGACAGGGGAAGGTCCTGTCGTAGGAAGGCGTATGATGCAACACAGAGAAAGCCGAAAGGAGTCTGTGTTACTGACTAACCTTCTTTCTTCTAGGAGAACTTCCAGATGTGGCACCTGGAATGTTCGGACATTAAACGAACAAGGGAAAGTGGCACAAGTAGCAGCAGAAATGAGGGAATATAAAATCGAGGTTCTGGGAATGTGTGAAACAAAGTGGAAGGGGGTAGACAAGAAGAAACTCATCACAGGTAAATCGGTGCTGTCCTCAGGACATGAAGACGAAAGTTCACACCACAGTGAAGGGGTAGCTCTTATGTTATCTAAAGAAGCACAGAAAGTACTCATTGAATGGGAAGCCGTTGGACCCAGAATAATAACAGCGATTTTTAAAACAGCTAAAAAGAAAATAAATGTAAATGTCATCCAATGTTATGCACCAACTAATGACAAAGAAGAGTCTGTGAAAGAAGCATTTTATACTAGACTACAGGAAATTATGGAAAAAGTAAAAAGAAGAGACATCACAATTTTGATGGGTGACATGAATGCAAAGATAGGTACAGTCAACGTCGGCTTTGAAGAAGTCATGGGAAAACATGGGCAAGGAATAATGAATGAAAATGGGGAACTATTCTCAAACTTCTGTGCTTCAAATCAATTGGCTATAGGAGGAAGCGTGTTTCCACATAAGAGAATACACAAGGCAACATGGATATCACCAGACCATAGAACAGAAAATCAGATTGATCATGTATGCATAAACAAGAAGTTTAGATCATCATTGCAGGATGTAAAGCAATATAGAGGAGCAGATGTGGCATCAGATCACCACCTTCTGATAGCCAAAGTAAAAATGAAACTCAAGAGATATGCAACATTGCAAAATTATAGACAACAATTTAATGTAGGACATCTAAGAAATCAAGAAACAAGAGACAAATTTGCGGTCACAGTATCCAACAAATTCCAAGTTTATAAACTAATAAAACGGTATTGAATCAGTTTTACTAATAACAGTTCACATGAGACAAGGGACGTTTCGGGTTTTACCCTTCGTCAGCCACAAACAGGTGACAAAGACCAAAATTACATATAGGTACTACAAAACTATACGATGATGAGAAACATACAAAAAATGGGCGATACAAGCAGATGGAAAAAGTAAATAACAATACAAGAAAATTCCAAGTGCTCCAACAGCTGGAAGATGTAGAGAATACAGAAGATTATTGGCAGCAAATCAAAACTGTATGGAATGAGACATGTGGAGAAATACTGGGGAAAAGGGAACGACAACAAAAAGCATGGATAACAACAGAAACCATCAATAAGATAAGACAGAAAAAAAAAGAAAGCAGATTTAAACACAAGTAAAACCAGAAGTTCCAAAGCCAAGGCTCAAGAAGTGTACACAGAAGCAAACAAAGAAATAAAAAGAAGTATCAAAAGAGACAAGAGGAAGTATATTGAGGAGTTGGCAAGAGAGGCAGAAGATGCTGCAGCCAAAGGAAATTTGAGAGAACTGTATAACAGCCCAAAGAAGATAACAGGGAAGTACAAGCAAACAAGTTGCCTCATAAAAGACAAGAATGGAACACTGCTCAGCAATATACAAGAGCAAATGAAGAGGTGGACAGAATATTTTGAGGACCTTCTCAATAGACCAGCTCCACACAACCCCCCGGACATCCCGCCAGCAGAAGAAGAGCTACAAATTAACGGCGAAAGACCAACGAAGGAAGAAATAAAGAAAGCCATAAAGCTCCTAAGAGATGGAAAAGCGTCTGGACCTGATGGCATTCCAGCAGAGGCCATCAAAGCAGATATCAACACGGGACAGAGATGTTATATAAATTACTTGGTAAAGTCTGGGAAAAGGAAGAGATACCAGCAGAATGGAAGGAAGGATATCTGGTTAAGTTGCCTAAGAAGGGAAATTTACAAGAGTGCACAAATTAGAGAGGAATAATGTTACTATCAGTGCCAGGAAAAGTATTAAACAGGATTATTCTTGAGAGATTAAAAGAGTCTATACACAAGAAACTGAGAGATGAACAAGAAGGTTTTCGACAAAACAGATCCTGTACAGACCAGATAGCCACTTTGAGAATAATAGTTGAACAAAGTCTGGAATGGAATTCACCACTATACATCGGATTTGTGGACTACGAAAAGGCATTTGACAGTGTAGACAGAGAATCAGTTTGGAAATTGATGAGGCATTATGGAGTTCCCCTGAAGATCATTAATTTAATAAAGAAAACATATGAAGACATGACATGCAGAGTTCTTCATGAGGGACAGCTTACAGAACCGTTTGGGATCAGAACAGGAATGCGACAGGGATGCCTCTTGTCTCCATTTCTTTTCTTACTAGCAATAGAAGGGGTTATGAGAACATCGACAACACACAACAGAAATGGAATCCAGTGGACTCTGACTAAGCAGTTAGATGATCTGGATTTTGCTGATGACTTGGCTCTTCTGTCCCATTACCGTTATCAGATGCAGGACAAATTGAAAACACTCGATGAGAGATCACAGCAATTGGGTCTTAAAATACACAGGGAAAAGATAAAAATAATGAGAATAAATGCAGGTAATGATAACAGGGTTAAACTTGAAGAAACACCAATACAAGATGTAGAATCGTACACATATCTTGGCAGCAATATAGACAAAGTTGGAGGGACAGACAGTGATATCAAAATGAGAATACAAAAAGCAAGAGGAGCTTTCATTGCATTGGGAAATATATGGAGATCAAGAGAAATCGGATTCAACATGAAAATAAGAATCTTCAACTCAAATGTGAAGTCTGTCCTATTGTATGGCTCTGAGACATGGAGAACAACAAAAACAACAACCAAAAAGCTACAGACTTTCATAAATGAGTGCTTGCGTAGAATAAAGGGATTAAAATGGTATGACAAGGTTACCAACGTGGAACTGAGGACAAGAACCAGACAAGTGCCAGTGGAACAAGAGATGAGAAGAAGACGATGGCGATGGATAGGACACACACTGAGGAAACTTGTTGATAGCATTACAAGGCAGTCCTTGTTCTGGAATCCCCAGGGCAAAAGAGGCAGAGGTAGACCAAGAAGCACATGGAGAAGAGAGCTGGAAACAGAGGTGAAAATGATGAGGAGAATGTGGAAAGAACTTGAGATGATGGCACGTGACAGGAGGACTTGGCATGTGTTTGTTGAAGGCCTATGCTCCTTTGGGAGTAGAGGGTTATGATATTACATATATATTGGCATGTGAAGATTAAAATGTGAAAATTGCCAGTGGTTGTCAGTCATTTGAGACTGGCAACCTCAGCATATAGAATGATGATTTCATGAACCACCACTGCCAGGGCTGGTGACTGCTTTATTATAAAGAACCAAAAGCAGAGGTAGTCCCAAGTTCCATATGGAGCAGGGAGGGAATGATGAAAGAAATGATGTACATACTTGTTAAACTATTAACCTTTTCAACCAGTGTAAATGTAAAACATATTCACTCTAAATGTAATGAAAGTTTCAGCCTTTTCAACCAGTGTAAATGTAAAACATATTCACTCTTACTGTAATGAAAGTTTACAACCTTTTCAACCGATGTAAATGTAAACATATTAAAACTATATTGTTAACATTTTCAACTAAAGTTAAATATAAAACTATTCATTTTAAATGTAAAGATAGTTTTCGTCCACTAGGATTAAGATTAATTCTCAGAGAGGGTAAAAGTTCTGAGGTAGATGGGATGGTGAAATGAAAAGAGGGGGGCACATAAGTATGTGTCGGGAAACTCAATACTCAGAGGGTTTCGTTTCTCTTCTTTTACCTTGCTAGTTGGTAGTACCAGCTGAGGGTACTATTTCTGGAACAAGTGAGGGTATAAGTGGCCAGAAGTCGACGCTAGACACCATAATGAGACGGGTCTTAGAGACGCGGGACCAGCTTTGCAGTTACTCCCTGATTCGACTTGGAACGTGCTGCAACTCTTAATCTTGACCAGGAACGTAAGCAATCCAGTCACCTATCTGCGAAGACCCAAAACACCAGTGGGAGCAGAAACCCCAGCAGCTAAGTGTACACCTAAAAGTTGCCAAGTGAAACTTCCCCTTATATAATTCCCCATTAACATCATATGATGATGTCCAATCTTTGTTAAAGAATATTCAATATTTAATAACTGTTAAAACCTAAGTGATTATTAAAATTGTCATTTATATCTATCCAAATTTAAATTTGATTTAATCATTTTGAATGTGTTGTATCCGTATGTCTCAGACAATTTCTTAAATACACTCAATCAGAGTTACTAAATAATAATAAGAGGAAATTCGCTGAATTAACTCAGCTGGGGGCTTGTCCGAGCTAAAATTATATTACCTAATCCTTCACAAAAGTTGACGGTAGATACTTGAGTTAACGTGTGCAGCCAATGCAGCATTGCTCTCGCTTTCTGAATATCTTGTGAAAACTATCTTGAGGTAGAAGCATCATTATCCTTCTACCTACAACTCTGCCAAGAGTAATCTTGTGCGAAGGTAGACACCTTTGAAGACCCACATTAGTTACTCTTGAGTTTTGACCACTGTTGGACCACTACTGCAGAGCTAAGGAGAGGCAACCCGTGACACTTTCCTAAACTCAAACTCAGGTATCCATTTACAGCTGGGTAGACTGGAGCGTGTCGGTACATTGTTCCGAACCCGTCACCTTTGCCGCGATAGACCAGCGCTCTAACTACTCTGCCAATCGGACGCTCTTTACAGGGACACCTAAGATAAATAGAAAATTAAACGAATGATGGCTATTTCTAAGACATAACGTTTGTTTATTTGTGTCTTTGTATGTTTGTTCTTCTTCTTTTAATAGAAGTTCTGCCTTGCTTTGGTGAGGCGCCCTCAGTTCAACCCAGACACAAAGTCCGTCTGTTATATTAGGGCGCATGTCTAAATATAAAAGATCTTGTTGTCTGGTATCAGTTACAGACATAATGAAAGATGTACGAGAAGAAACACCAGGAGAAAACGAAAGAATGAATGAACGAGTCTAGTTAGGAAGGGCCGAGAACTGGACACGCAGGACCTTCTAACAAGAGTGCGAGCAATGCAGCTCCACCGAACACCGTCTTGGGGAGGGGAGGGAGGTGGGCGCCGAAATTGAATTACGAAATTGCGAGAATTATAGGGTGATTAACTTAGTAGTGCAATTAACCCTCATAAAATAACAATGCCATACGGGAAATCGAGGGGGGGGGGCGCATAAAATAGACCACGCACCACCTTAAAGAATCCTTAGGGTCGTCTCTGCTTCTAATATCACTGACAAACAACATTTTTCTTTCTTATATAAGAATAAGTGTTCTTAGGTCAGTTTCTTGCGCTGATTTCAAATCTGAAATCCGTTTATCTCTATCACGTCGGGTTCTTAAGATATTTGTGAATAAATATATTTTTGGGAAACCGTTATTTGCTCCGTTTCATTTTTACTATATAACTTATTAAAAATTAATAAAAAGCAACATAATTCTACTTTTTATACTGCTAAAAGATGCATGACATATGTTACGCGATTTTTCAAATAGTTACTGTATTTTGAAATAATTCTGAGCAAAATATGGCTTCTAGAAGTTGTAGAAATTCGGCTGATCTGTTCTGTTACGTGTGCAGATATTTTACCGATCGTGTTGACCAGAAAAACTTTACACCATTACTAAAGAAAGCATATGAACTTTATTTCGATTCGAAAGTTGATGATGCAAATAAATCTTGGTAGCCAAATGCAGTTTGTTCGATACATTGGCAGGTTGGTTACGAAAATCGCTGAAGCATAAGTCGATGCCTTTTGGAGTGCCAGTAATATGGCGTAAACATACAAATCACACTACTGATTGTACTTCTGCTTGACAAATATCCATGGTTTCACTTTTAAAACTAGAAAGTCTGTGGTTTATTCAAATATTGAATTGGTTTCGAAACCAGTGCCTCATGATCCAATCACGTGTCCGATCCAAGTACCACCAGAACATAATCCGTTGGACGTGAATGAACCATCAGAAAGTGATAGTTTACCTGCATTAGAAACTAATTCTGACTCAGATTACATACCGGTGAATGATAGTGTTTACTTAATTAACCATTCAGGACTTTCAGATCTAATACGTGATCTCGCTCTTACCAAAGGACAAGCGGAATTACTCGGTTCGCGACTCAAAGAATGGAATCTTTTAGCGCCCACTACTCCGATATCTAAATTTCGTCATAGACACAGAGAACTTGTTCAATACTTTGAGATGGATGATGACATTTGCTATTGCAAAGATGTAAACGGTCTAATGGTGCATCTCGGTCATAAGCACATAGTCAAAACACCAGTGGGGCGATTTTTCATCGATTCTTCCAAGACTAGTCTAAAAGCTGTGTTATTGTATAACAGAAATTTATTTTCATCAATTCCAGTCACCTACTCTGTTCATATGAAAGAAACTTATGACAATATGGCTAAACGTTTGGAAAAAATAAAGTACAATGACTACCAATGGCGGATTTGTGGAGACCTAAAGGTCATTGCAATTCTCACGGGCATGCAGACTGGGTATACTAAATTGTGTTGCTTCCGATGTGAATGGGACAGCCGCAACAGACAGGAACATTATGCAAGAAAGGTGTGGCCTATCCGGGATCGTATGCAGCTCGGGCATAAAAATGTAATACACGAGCCATTAGTTAACAAAGACAGCTTCATTTTACCACTGTTACATATAAAGTTGGGGCTCATGAAGAATTTTGTAAAAGCGTTAGATAAAACGAGCAAAGCTTTCACTTATCTTCGAGAAAAGTTTCCGCAATTTAGCGATGCAAAGATAAAGGAAGGTATCTTTGTAGGACCTCAGATTAGGAAAGTTATTGCAGACAAACAATTCGAGAACTTGTTACATGGTAGTGAACTTCGCGCATGGATGGCATTCAAATCGATCGTCGATAACTTTCTGGGAAATCACAAATCTGTTGACTATGTTGCATATTGTTAAGCAGTGCATAGATGCATACAGAATTATGGGCTGTAACATGTCCCTCAAAATCCATTTGCTCGATTCACATCTTGACTTTTTCCCTGACAACCTTGGCGAAGTCAGCGATGAACATGGAGAACGATTCCATCAAGATATCGCCGTAATGGAGTCACGTTATCAAGGACGGTGGAGTGTGACCATGCTTGCCGATTATTGTTGGATGCTTCATCGCGATGTACGCCATGCCATTCCCCGACGAAAGTCGACTGCAAAGAAATTCAAGCCTACATAACTGTTATACTTCTTGTACGAATGATGTTGTAATACTGTATGCATTGTTAAAAAACTTCAATTGCGTATTTCTAGAGATCCCGACCTGATAGAGAAAAAACGGTTTGCAGATTTAAAAACAGCGCATTAAAATTGACCAGAAAAACATAGAAATGTTAGAGAAAGAAAAAAAAAGTTTTTTTTTGTTAGTCAGTGTATTCAGTCTCCTGTTTGAGTTTCACTAACGGTGGCATTGAAATCATTCATGTTTTGTCAGCATAAAGAAAAACATCGTCATCCTCATCGTAATGCTTTTCCTTTTGGCTTGTCTTAGAGTACGTTGTCTTAACTTGTGGTCCACTGATCCCTTAAGGGCCCATGAATGGATCCTAGGGGGTCCGTGTACATAATCTAAAATTTAAAGTTTTTTATTATTATAATGCTTTTATGTACATCCCCCCATTTGGGACCAGAACCTTAATCGGACAATCAAAGGGGTCCATTGTATCCATCGGACAATCAAAGGGTTCCCTAGTTTAAAAAAAAGTTAAGAAACCCTGCCTTGGAGCAAGGAAACCTCGCAGCTGGTCTCTTGCTTCAAAGCATTCATGAGTTCTTGCAGCCGTGGTTTCTGTAGAAATGTGTTTAACATGATGAGGTTATCAGCTCCACACACAACCTTATATAAGTCTCCTCCTACGACACACTTGAGAAATCAGTAGTCATAATGTTTCTTAGTGTCATCACAGACACCAGGCAACCACATATAGAAACAAAACTACGAGATAATTCTGAGCTAGATATTAAGTTACCAATGTCCAACAACATCACAAGTCTTCATCATAATGGTGGGGAGCATAGAGCCACCACTGTAGGCTGGTCCACTGGCAGGCAGGCTGAACCAAACATTCACATGGCTCTTACAGTGGTGGTTTCTGTAGTAATCTGTTTTACACGGTGAGGCTACCAACCTCATGGACAACCTCATATTAGTTGCCTTGTACGACATGCCTGATGAAACAGTAGTGATATTCTTTCTTTTATCTCATTAGACTTCCCGGGGACTACACGGGACTACACGGGACAAAATCCCAAGAGTCTTAAAGAGGTTTTCTTCTTGTTCTACGTATTTTGTCTTGCCAGGTTGTTGTTGTTGTTATTGATCCAGCAGCGCTGGGGCTCTAGCCCTTCGGCCCAATGCCGTGTAGTGATATCTGCATGTTTTCGCAATTTGTTTTGTTTCTCCGTTAATAGTGTTCCACTTATCTGGCCTCGGACGAAGAAGCGATTTCCTAACATCATCGAGTGCTGGGCACTCAAAGAGGTGCTGGTCAACAGTTTTGTAGGGGTAGTTACACAGCTGGCACTCTGAAGAGTGTTGTGGTTGGATTCTGTTCAAGTGACTATTGAGTGGTATATGTTGTGTCCTGAGCCGAAAAATGGTGCTCTGATCCCTCCTTGTAAGATGGCAAATGTTATCATGATGTCTTGCCAGATATACAGGCCTGTCGCCATGATGAAGTCCACAGATGTGCAGCTCCATAGCTTCTGCCTCAGATCCGCACCCTCTGGTCTAGTCTGACAGCGTAAGTCATTACGGGTTTAACAAGAGCTGTTATCTCGCGTAGTTCCCCTGGGTCTGTGATGAAACAGGGATAGAGCATGACTATTACTACCTCAAGCATGTCGTACAAGGCGACTAATGTGAGGTTGTGTATGGAACTGGCAGCCTCATCATGAAAAACTTATTTCAGTAGCATGTAAACATTTGATACAGGCTTCTTGCCAGCTGCAGGGGTGGCTCTGTGCTTAAAACGGAGTAAACAGGAAAATGACGAACAGCTGTTACAACTAGACAGGATTCAGCCAAATTCGAAACAAATGATTCAGAATATGCACTCAATTAACAATTTGCCGTAGTTAACAAGGAAGTTCTAAATTTTTTTTTTTTAAAGACGTGCTCAAAAAGGCATAAACGTCAGAGACATAAAAGCGAAAGGTTAATGAACTCCCTTGATTGACGAGAAAATATTCCGACTTTTGGGTGAAGGGTTTCGCAGATGTTTCCAAAACTGGAACCAAACTTTCATAATTTTTACCCAATTTGCGCGACAGAAGCAAAAGTTGTATAATTTCGTCTTAGGTAAAAAAAATTGTTGCAGGACGCCAAAACGGGAATATACAAATTTCATTGAGAACTTCCGATACGCAGCGGGTGATAGAGGAACGAAAATATGTGATAAGGAAGTAAAGAGTGAATCTTAACAGGCGCGTGAGCTTTCACATTTTAAGTTTGATGTTTCCTGTATGGGACTCTGATTCCAGATTGCACCTTGATGTTGAGGATACTGGAAGACCTGTGGAAATAGCTTGCATTTGTCTGCTGCGAAAGTAGAATGCAATACATCAATTTCTGGAGTATTTCACACTTGATAGCTTTTTGTGCGTGAAGAAAATAAGAACTGGAGAAAACTGTGAAGTTAAAGGTGCCACAGCATGCTAGAAAGAGAAGAGAAAACATAGACAAGGCATTTGAGGAGTAAATATCACCCTATTTGTAAATATGGACAATATGTTCAGGAAAAATTTTGTGGGAACAACAGCATTCATCAGCAACCACAAATGAAGACAGACAATATATAAATGCATTGGTTACCTCATTATGGAGCGTGCAATTGACAGAGTTAGAGCGCATAACTGTCGTAGGGGAGTGAAGTGTTAGAGACTCACTAGACTAGGCCCAGCTTTATGAGTTGGTGTTACCAGCCCCTTCCTCGCTGCCTTTGCCTTGCCTAACAAGAGCAGAGTGAAGCACCCATTTACAGCTGAGTAAACTGCATCGTGATGCTGTCTGGATTCGAACAAGAAACATGGTAACTTTCCCGCGACAGCCAAGCACTCTAATGACATTGCCAATCGTATTTGTGTTGGTACCTGTCATCAAAAAGGATACCACATTTCTTAATTATGAGTGAAATATGGCATAGGACGAGTGAGCACAGAAAGAGAAAGAGAAATTTTTAATGGCGGAAAGAAGAACATTCTTCATCGCAGAATGACCGGCAGATGAAACTGCTGTAGGTAAATATACACCGAGATGTTGACTGTAGTAAGATTATATACACCGAGCAGTTGACTGTAGTAAGATTATATACACCGAGATGTTGACTGTAGTAAGATTATATACACCGAGCAGTTGACTGTAGAAAGATTATATACACCGAGAAGTTGACTGTAGTAAGATTATATACACCGAGCAGTTGACTGTAGAAAGATTATATATACCGAGAAGTTGACTGTAGTAAGATTATATACACCGGGAATTTGACTGCAGTAAGATTATATACACCGAGAAGTTGACTGTAGTAAGATTATATACATCAAGATGTTGAATACAGTAAGATTATATACACGGGGAAGTTTACTGTAGTAAGATTATATACACCGAGAAGTTGACTGTAGTAAGATTATATACACCGAGAAGTTGGCTACAGTAAGATTATATTGTGACGAATTTAGTCGTGCAATTTTTATAACACTCATTCACTCCGGCAGTATCTCTATATTTCTTCATTTTTCTCACTCATCGTCCTTATTATTTGGCATATATATTGCCCTTACATTCTTTTACTGTGACCACTCTCCAGACGTATTTACGTTCCGCCAGGTGAACTGTGGTATTATTGTGACAATACACAGTCATTATTACCGGTCAGCAGTAATATGTTTATCTCTTTGAGTCGCTGGCCACCTTTGAAACTAGACGATCCTCGTTTGATACAATATGGTCTCGTACGAGGATGAATAGGAAGCCAATATTGTCTGTCTGAGCGAACCGTCTGAGGTGTGCGAACACACAGGCGATAATGAGATAATCGTTTCCGCTGGGCCTGTCTCGGTATCAATATTACCGATAACCTGTCTGGGGAAGACAATATTTGAAGGTAGCATCTGGACAATCAAATAAGTTCCCAGATTTGTTTGTGAGTTGGCGAAAATATTACAGCATTATTTGAAAGAGGTCACGGGAAGGAATTGTAAAATGTAATATTTTAAACACGTGGGAGTATATTTTGAATTAAAGCACCCCAACCCAGTGCTAAAGAGCTTACCATTGGTTTGATTTGAGAAGCCGGAATAAACAAGAAATCACATTAGAAAATTCGGCGAAAGTACCATCCCAGATTTGAACTGGAAACTGAGAATATAATCTAACGAAACCAGAGACACAGATCACAGACTGCATCACAATGTCAAATGAGCAAACTCCCAGAAGCCAGTGAGACATAGGACATAATTCCATAATTATAAGTGACAGATCGAGTATTTTGGCAACTTTGAAACTTACAAGTAAACCCGCATATTTAAATACAAAACTGGAAACTTAAGGGACCAGGACTTTAAATATCAAGACTGGAAGCCTAGGAATTGGATCACCCATCGTAAGATAATATTTCCAGACCAAGTGATTCGCAGAACACCCGTTATATGAGGAATCAAAATATTTCCAGACCAAGTGATTCACAGCACACCCGTCATAAGAGGAATTTCTCAAGCTAAGTGATTCGAGAGAATATAACCTAAATTGCTCGTGTCCCTTCTAACCTGTGCGAGGAGATTGTAGATTCCCAACGTTTTGGGGTAAGTGTAACATTTACTTTTAAAATGCGAATTTGACATGTTTCTTGCTTAAGTGATGATATATTTCAGGTTGGCAACCTCAACAAATGAATATAGTTTATTCATGAACCACTACAGCATGCGCTGGTGATTGTTTCTGGCTAGTCATGCGTAAAACCGGCTGCAGAGGTGACCCCAGACTCTGACTGAAGCAGTAATGAGTAATGATTATATCACATGTGCTTGAAATGTATAGTATCATTGTGTGAGATATATATAACTTGTTAATGTTAATTCAGGCACAACTAATAGTTCGCGCTGTTCAAGTACATATTTTCCCAGTTAATACCCAGAAGAATATTGGTGATTACGCTGTGTATACTCAATAATTTACTTACTCTGGGAGATTAACAAGGATGAAAGGACAGCAAGACGATACGCCTGTGAATTTGCAGGCTACAAATGTACTTAGCCTCTGCTAAGTACATTTGTCTTTCTATTTTGTCTGAATAGTTCGTGGTTACAATTATCAGACTGTTTGAAGTACTGAAGTTCCTTCGCCGCTAGTGTGAGAGAAGAGCACCAACACTGACCGCCTACATTAGACGAGTTATGTGGAGAAGTGCACTCATCACCAAAAAGAAGTGACGGAAATCACGGCGACAGGACTCACCTAGAGTTAAGTTCAGCGGAAAAACAGATAGTAATCTTTACAGATGCCTTCTCAGTAATAACAGCGCTGAAGAGCCACCATGCTAAAGGATTGAAAGATCTGATAATCTCCCTTGAAAGACTGGCCAAATGCTTCAACAAGTGGATACCAGCCCATTGCAACATACCAGGAAATGAGAAGGCAGACAAACTTGCTAAGGAAGGAGGTGCCTTACATCAAAATGATATAAAGACAACTTACGCAATGGCAAAGACTACTATAAAGGCTACATTCAAGTCCAAATGGGAAAGAGAGCACCCGGGTCATTCGAAAAATGACGCATATCATCAACCATCCAGGAAAGAACAGGTCATCATTTTTCGGCTACGGACTGGACACAACAGATTGAGATACCATCTATACCACAAATACAAAATTGGTGCAACAGATCTCTGCACCTGCGGTACCAGCCCGATGACAGTCGAACACCTGCTGCAATACTGCCCAACCTACAGTAATGAACGGAGTAGCATATGGCAACAACCCACTTCTGTCAACGAAAAACTGTTTGGAGATGTCGGGAACCTTGAGGTGATGACTACTGCCTTTATTAGAGTCATAAATGTGGAAGTTGGAAGGCGAACGAGGAAGAAGAGTTAAGTTCTTGTAAAAAAGGCATCAGCAAAACGGACTTTTATCACTCCCCTATTAGGTCTCTATGAAGACGCTTTCATCTAAAATTTCACCAATCTTTCCATATTTATTTTAATATGTTCAAGACTAATTCACTATTAAATTTATTACATGTTATTTATTTTAAAACTATAAAAAACTTAGTTTATTCAGTTATTACATGAATGAAAGCAAACGTAAGAGCACGACTATTATATATATATATATATATATATATATATATATATATATATATATATATATATATATATATATATATATATATATATATATATATATATACATATATTTACCTCTAAACAGAGCTATACCATTATAAGAGGAAATTCGCTGAATTAACTCAGCTGGGGGCTTGAAGGGGCTAAAAACCATTACTTAAATCCTTCACAAAAGGCGACGGATCAGATATAAGTTAACAATTGTTCAGCCCAATGCAACATTGTTCTTGACTTCTGAAAATGTCATGTGAACCCGCCCGTAAGGTAGAAGCGTCATTACCCTTCTATCTACATCTCTGCCAAGAGTAATCTTGTGACAAGGTAGACACCTTTGACGACCCATTTAGATACTCTTGAGTTTTGGCCACTGTTGGACCACTACTGCAAAGCAGGGGAGGCAATCCGTGACAATTGGGCTACTCGCGCCGGGATTATTGAACTCGGACACGCATTTGTGATAAATCACAATTGCGGACCTCGTCTTTATTTAGAACCTGAAGGTTAATTCCCCTAGAAATTTGACAAGAAATTTTAGATTTACTGAAAGAGTATTGTTAGTTATTAGTTTAGATAGATCAGCACATACGTCTTGCAATAAATAAATAAGGTGAAATATTTTAAGAGTAAAGTTAATAATTGATAAAATCAAAAACTTTCTCTAAAAATAATTGAAAGAGGAAAAAAACTGTCCATTGCTGAAGCCTTATTTCTGTTGTCGTTGTGGTTGAGTTTGTAATTTTAGTCAGCAAGTATTTTGACATTAGAGCGGCTAATTTTATTTTAGTTAGTAGCAATTGCAATTTTCGTGTATCCTGTAAACAATCTCCTTACACAACATGGCCGAATCACAAAATCTGAACACCTTTTATTTGAATGTTGGTAGGAAACTGGGCATGACAGGCAAAATCTGACAGATTTTCTGCTTAGTTCGGTTAAAGCCGAGCAAGAAAGAGCACATGAAGAGAGGAAAGCTGAATAAGAGAGAGAGAGAGAGAGAGAGAGAGAGAGAGAGAGAGAGAGAGAGAGAGAGAGAGCAGCCAAAGAGGAGAAAGCAGAGAAGGCCGCTGAAAGGGAAGAAAGGAGAATGGCTAGAGAGTACGAAGAGGCCAAACCAGAACAGGAAACACCGGAGAAAGAAAAGCAAAGAGCTTTTGAAGAACAGAAGGCTGAAAATGAAAGAGCATTCGAGAAGGAACAGGCTGACAGACCAAAGGCCGAAAAGGAGGCAGAAAGAGCAGAAAAGAAGGAACAGGCCGAAAAAGTAGAAAGGAAGAAACAGGCCGACAGAGCCATTAGATTGAAAGAATTGAAGATCGAAAGTAGAAGAATCAAATCTAGCTCTAGCACTAAGGGGTCTGGTAGTTCTCAAGGTAGTGATGGGGTAAATATTTCTCACGTGGTAGTTCGAAGCGCGGCCTCTTTTCAGTTAGATGTCTACTCAGAGACTTCTGAGGAAATATATCTGCTAGGTTTGAGTCTTTAGCTGCCACCTATGGATTAGATAGGGATAGATACAACATGAAGTTATCTCAGAGTCTGTGAGGACCTGCGTACGACGTATTCCTCAAAATAGCCCCGGAAGACAACAGCAATTATGATATGTTGAAGAAATCTTTGCTGCAACGTTTTCAGCTAAGTGCACAAACTTTTCAATGCAAATTCCGGGAGGCCAAGAGGCAAAAAGACGAATCGTACAAGCAGTTTGCTCCATGTCTGGCTATGTACTTGGAGAAGTGGGAATCTCTCAGCGCCTTCGAGGAATCTTATGAAGGATTGCAAGAGATGATTATTGTGGAACAGTTCAAGGACTCGCTCACCCCTGACATGAGAAGGTTCTTGGCGGGGCACGGGGCCGAAGCTCTTGAGCAGGTGGTACTGTTTGCTGATTGGTACCAGAGCGCCCAGTCGGAAGTGACCCCGGCTAAAAGGCGCCCACACGATAGTCACCCCAAACGAAAGGAGCGCCCCTTCACAGACTCCAACAGTGCGACCAACACCTCACACAAAATGGCACAACAGCAACAACAACCACAGGATTACCATAGGCAGAAACAGAGCAATTCAGCCCAGGGAACTGGAAGACGATATTGTAAATCGTGCAAATCTGACACACATTTTACCTCGGATTCCAAGAGGCCGAAAACAGGTCCTTATAATGTCGCTTGCCAGATCAGGGGGCTGATAGGGAACCATGACCCCCCAGGCATATGAACAAAATCCTAGTTACCCTTCTATTACTGAGGAAGTAACCTTTGGTAACCAAACCATACGGTGCTTATATGATAAAAAAAAAGGTAAAGGATCCCTTTACACGCCCATTGAGGCATATTGGGAATATGGTGTTAGGCCCATATTTTCTTGACCATCGGTACACTAGGAGTGACGTGGTCAACATCACGCCGGCCGCCTTAACCTTCCCAGAGTTGCTCTGGTACCCAGTCGGGGCTGGGTCGACCCAGGAGCCGTTTGCAGCCTTAAAAAAATCCCATCTCATCTGGGGATCGAACCATAGACCACTGAGCTTGCTTAAATGATAGTGGCTTAGAATATTCAGCTCTAGTTTTCCCGTCTTTGGTAAAGGCCCACCAATATACTGGTGAAACTGTAGAAATACAAGGGCCCCGGAAGAGTATAAAGCCTATGCTTCTTCTGGTTGCGGAAATTGATGTCTAAACCCGATATGTACGGGGAAACATCAATGCCGCAGTTGTAGACAATTTAGTCTACCCTCACATTTTAGGGAGGAAATATGTGTTTATTGGAGATCCCTCACGTGATTCCAAGTCGACACAAGAGAGAGAGAGAGAGAGAGAGAGAGAGAGAGAGAGAGAGAGAGAGAGAGAAAGAGAATACAATACACGCCCAAGCGGCCCCTGAGCTTTTATCTCTAAACAGCCCGAATATTTCGAAGCTAAAGCAGGCACAAAGGGCCGATAAAACCCTAAAGCCTTGCTTTTCAAAGATGAATGGTAATTACTCCCAGGGAGAATTTTACAGGGATAAAGGTTTGGTTTATAGACGGGTAGGGAATAAGAGACAATTAGTTGTCCCACTCCCCTTTTGCACCCGCCTAATGCAGGAAATGCATTCCACCCTACCTCATACCATTAAAGGTTCATTTTGCCCTGGAGGAAAAGGTATCCTTGAATCACTTCTGGCCAGGTATAAAGGAAAAAAGGAACCCGTTACACGTCCATTGAGGCATATTGGGAATATGGTGTTAGGCCCATATTATCTTGACCGTCGGAACACTAGGGGTGATGTGGTCGGCATCACGCCGGCCGCCTTAACCGTCCCAGAGTTGCTCTGGTACCCATTTGGGGTTGGGTCGACCCAGGAGCCGTTTGTGGCCTTAAAAAAATCCCACCTCATCTGGGGATCGAACCATAGACTACTGCGCTAGGAAGCCAGTGCACTAACCACTATGCTACCGCGGCTCCTGAAAATATCATGTGAACTCTCCCGTAAGGTAGAAGCGTCATTACTCTTCTATCTACATCTCTGCCAAGAGTAATCTTGTGCGAAGGTAGACACATTTGACGACCCATTTAGATACTCTTGAGTTTTGGCCACTGTTTGGCCAGGTATGTGAGAGGAAATTCGACAGTTTGTGAGAGATTGCTCTGTTCGCCATAACACAGACAACCAGAAGGATGAAACTACGAAGAAAGAGTTTGAGCACAGTATCCAACACCCAACCTTGGAAAACTCGTGTTGAAATTTCCGATATCATCAACTGTATAACACATTTTATGCCGATGCGAAGAGCAATTTTCTCAAACCACATCGCCTCACACAGTGTCTATCCTTTTTTACTCTCTAGCCCTCTTTACTTTTCTCTTCCTTTTTCCCAGGAACCGAAGGCCTTGAGGTCCACTGCAAATGGTTCTGGCTCATTTCATTCCCTATTTTTTTGTTCATTAGTTACTAGTTTAGTCATTTACACCTTCAATTATCCATAGTTTTCATCCACATATTTCCATATCCTATATTCCCTAAATTGATGAGTTGAGTCCCAATAGTCTGAAGTCTATAGAAAGTTTTGATGTCAATAATATTTTATTACACCTACACAAAAGAAATTTAGGCCTTTTAACAAACTATATTTCGGGCCAGGTTGCTACCGGTACCCCACTGGCATTAGCCCCTCAGGGGGTCTTATATAATAGTACTTTTCTGAGGGCATAGTGCCTCTATCCACATGGTCTGATCTCTTCAGTCTCTCTCTTCTTCTCTCCTCTGTTATCATGTCTTCTAGTCCTTTTCCCTACTTCTCATTCTTCAGTATGCCACAATCTCTATTTAGATGCATTATTTCCCATTTAGGTATGATGTCATTAAAAGTACGAATATTTCCACACTCTCTAATTATGCTTATTTTTACTTTTCTACTCAAAAAATTATTTCCATTGTCATTAACTTATATTTGGGTGATCTAGTGGGAAGAGGTTTTTCTGCACATGCTTGATGGGGTATTACTCATGATTCTGACCCTCCCTAGGGTATTGGTGTTGTAACGCTTTAAAGAAAATAGGGGAAAAACCTGCATAGGTTGGCAAACGGGAGAAAAATTAAGAGATATACCCAAATCAATGTGACAATGCCAAAACCCACGGTATAGAGGAAAGATGACTGAAAATTGAACACATGAAGAGAAATAGTGCTGTCCCTCAGGGCTCAGGACACTTACATTTCTATAATTTATAGACAACTCCAGACAAAGCCAAATCTGGGACTACTTATACAAAACTCCTAATTAAGAAAGATCTACCTGTTTTATAGCATTACAAAGGCCAGTCCCCCGTAGTACATGGGAAGTCCCCAATGATAAGCAAGGAGATAGAAGTGAAAGAACAAAATCATTTAGAGAGATGCAGTACACACGATTATATACTGAAAATAGACTAAAGTAGAGAGCATTTGATCACATGTAGAGATACATAAGACTCAGTAAGAACTTTTGCTAAGGTTTGTGTTTTTTTTTATAATTCTAAGTCTTTCTATTTTCCATGGGGAGCGTAACAAAGCGTTACACTAATACTATGTACGATTGCGATATTTCTTAACAATAAAATCACATCTATTGTTCAGAACATGAAATATCAGTTGATTTTCATGTTTCTATCTACCAAAACACTAAACAAAAAACTCACTAGGACAAATTTTTACATTTGTTTTATTGTGTCTGAGTCTTGGTACATAATATAAAATTACTCTCAGTATCATATATTTCACACCTCACTCGAAAGGCACGAAAGATTGTTCTCACTCATTTCCCACTAATGTCTGCCCTCCCAGTTTTGAGTCAGAACTAACATAGGAAAACTTCTGACAAAGCTAGCTCTCACCATCTAACGGTCGAGAGACTGTGGGTTTTCAAATTCCAACTACTTGCACAAGAAAACTAACAGGAATGGCCTGCACACTTTGGGACTCACCAGGACCCAAAGTGCTCGCCCATTCCCCTTATAAGACAATGTAAAGAGGATCATAAGGGGCCCCCCGAAAATACACAGAGATCGATTGAGGGGGGGGGGGGGGGAGGACAAATAACTTCACTCTCTGATGATCATCACGAAATTGGGCTCCCTCCTTGTTATGTAATTCGCTACCATCCTGTCTTATCATAAGAGTATACACGTTTTTCCCTATCATAAATGAATTTTTCACAATGTGTGTACATCGTTTCTCTTGTTATTATGTATAGAAGCGTTGCTTGATACTTAGTGTGACAGTCAGTTGAGTTACTTATCATATACATACTTGCTACACTATTTACAATATTATAATTTATTATTATATGTTCTTTTTTTCTACAACGATTCTTTCTTAACTATACTCTTGTCTGTTCTCCACTTTCAATATCCTTGCAATCGATTTTTACTTTCAATACACTTTTTCCAAGATGCTCTATTCAATAGCTCTGAAAAGGGAATCATAGTTGTCTGTAGTTATTCCATATGCCAATACTAATCTATACTATCATCAAAAAATGTACTAAATCAAAGTATAGATCTTAACTCTTATCAAAAATATAATAAGTAAAAACTCTAAGATACTAACAATGCATGCTATCTATCTGTATATCTTTTAAATTGTTCATGTTTACGAGTTTCCTCTCAACGATGTTCACAATTTGTACTCTAGCAAGCAACGTCTCCAAGTTTGGGTTGATTTTCATAATTTTTTGTGTACGGACTTGGATGCATACGTCACCAAGATATTGATGATCTTTGATCTCACAATTACTATAGACAGTACATCTACATCTCACCACATCAGTTGTACATTTTCTTTAAAACACGAGGAGTTCACAACTAGTCTAAAAATATTCTATATGTGTTTTAGTCTCATTATTCAATAATTTTTCTAACACCATCAAAGATCAGTATTAACATATAACTATAAAAATTTTTATATAACACATCGCATAGTTTACAGGATATAAATAATCTAATTTCAAATATTCTCGTGAAAAAAAAAAAAAAAAATAAAAAATTAGGATGGAAAATTAAAAAATAAAAGATTAAAGTAAAAAAAAAAAGATAATATGACGGAATCATTTTGATAATTATGCGGCAAGGATGCTTTACCTGAAAAGGACTCATATGATTATTGTAAAAAAAAAAGTGATGTACGATGGAGATATATCATAAATAAGAATAAGTAGAAAAAAAAAAATATATACAATATAATAAAAAAAAATCGAATAAAAAAAAGTCTAGAATCATTTGAAGGTCAATCAGAGTAAAGTTTGACTGTTCAAGATATAACGGTATTCTATTGGAAATATCTATATACTGTCTAAGAGATCTTTTAGGTGCATGTAAGGAGGGTAGGGGCATGGTTTCGTTGGGAATAATTAATATAATATAAAAAGGGTGGGGAATTTGTGGGGGTATTTAATTTTGTCTATGAAAGCTTTTCTGTGGGTTTTTGGGATAGTGTGATAAGGCTCGAGATATATGTTGACAGTGATATTCAGATGATGGTAAATCGAATAATTTTTTTTAGCAAGGGTGATAATATGATGTGGATGTATAATGTTATATAAAAAAAGGTTGGATCGAGATAACACGTAGTAAGAGATAATGAAAAAAGATTGATAATCGTGCTAAACCCCATCTAGGTTTTGGCTAGGTACACCTAAGTCTAGAGGGGAAAAAATAGATGACTCAATGTTTTTCTTTAATAAAAAATAAGATGAAAAAGATAAAAAAAAGAAAAACAAAAAAAAAAAGGAAAAAAAAAAGACTTCTAAATTCTGAAAAAATAAGAGATGGGAGGGATGGACTTCAATTGATCCTAAGCGAGATACAATAAATAAAAAAAAAAATTAAACTGAAAATGGGTAATGGGTCAGTCTGATGAAAATAAAAAGTAAAAGGAAAAAATAAACTCAAAAGTAAAAATCAGGATAAAGGTCTTCTAAAAAAACATTAAAGACTTACACCAAATTAAAAAGATAATAAAGGGAAAAAAAAACGGGAATAATCGATAAGCTAATAAAGAATCGATACTAAACAACACATGAAAAAAAAATTCTAAGAATAAATACGTTAGACTAACTTAAATAATAATTAGACATATAATTTATAGGTTTTATGGATAATAATTGGATGGGCTGTATAATGATTGACAAATGAGTTTTTATATGCATCTTATGAATAATGTTATAGCCTGGAAGCATTATCGTATAGAGAACATTAAACAATGGGGGTATAAATGCGTTTAGTCATATAGACAACGTGAAGTGTTAAGATGAAATGCAATATACCTATCCTAGAGTAAAGATAATATAATATAGGGGATAAAATAAAGATAGAGTATTTTTTTTTAAGAAAAAAACGAAAAAAGGGACGTGGATTTTTATCCGTCTACGAATTAGGTTTGTTTGGATTGTCCTCAGTTGGATGAAGGGGTGTTGCAGATGGTTAGAGAGATGTACGGTTTCTATTTTTAAAGTGATGTATTTTCTTTATTTATTTTTACCGGGAAAAGGTGACAATGGTGTTGGGGGTTTAATTTAGGAAAATGTGAAACTTGTGAATCTTCAAAAACTTGCGAGGGGGATATTTTTTATTTTGGGAAAGCTACCCGGTCTCTGGATGGTAACATTATAGTAACAATGATAAACATTATGAGTGAGGGGGTATGAAACCTCAACAAGTATCAGACTTATGAGGGAGGGGTCAGCGTTTTTTATTATGCTTCTGTTTTACTGTTAAGGATTTGAATAGTGGATGTCTAGTTCTTAGAAAAAAGATGTGGTCGGAAAGGCGAAACGTGGTAAAAAAAAAAAACAACCTTAGTCCAATACATGCGGCGGTCAGGGGGAATGTGGGGAAAGGGTTGGGGATTAGTGGGGCCCCTGTGTGAGCGAGTACTAATTTGGTATGGTTGGGCAAAACCCGGAAGGTAATGGCAATAAAGGGGTGAAAAATTACATTCTAAATCTGATGGTGGGTCTCTGTTGTCGAAATAGGTGCACGCCTTTCATTCACATGGAGCTCAGTGGGGGCGTAAATCAGATAGACACAACGCAACCTTCGGAGCGTTCTCCTTTACAGGAAATTTAAAGATGGATAGGAAGAGGTTATGGGGTTTTTAGGAAAAGCATTTTCTCAAGATAGGAAAAAATTCTTCGTATCAGGGATAGCATACGTGATAAAATGATGAAAAATGTAGGAAAGATGATAATTGAGGGGAGGAATCTTTGTATCTTACCGTATGGTGTTTCGTGCAAAGAATGGAAGCACAACTATGCAACAAAAATTGCGATTAAGGATTTGATGAAAAGAACTTATTTCTTGAAAGAGAATTTTTTCGAAATGATTTTGAATAAAAGGGTTATATTTCAGATCTCTCACCAGAGATCAATCTGGTATAACGGTGAAGGGATTGATGGGAGGGACTGTTTTTTAACTGGAAAAAAGATTCATTGGCCTCCAAAAAAAATAAAAAATCACTTATACATCAATCCTAGGGCCCGCGAAATGGCATAACGAGAATTGGGAAGAAATATCAAGGGTATTAAGGAATAAGATATAAGTTGGGCATAAAGATTTACAAGATGAATAGAGCTAAAAGACAAAACATTTTAGGAATTAGTCACACATTCTCGGAATGGGAGCTATTCTACTTGAGGAAAAAAGTCAAAGAGAACTTATTACCTCGGACTTTTGCAGATATGTTAGATAGGGGCGAAAAGATAAAGGAGAGGAAAGTGGCAAAGAACTATTATAGGACCAATCATTGCTTCAGTTTGAGGAGGGAAATGGGACATGGAAACATGGTGAGGTCGTCCTAGGAACACACGCTGGATCTGTTGGTTTTACCGACCTAGAGGAAAGTGAGGAGAGCTTGGGATGAATAAGAAAAAAGAAAATAAATTTGGAAGAAGATTTCAATAGCAAAAAAATCCAGGTTCATAACTCTCGTTAAAAAATCCGGTAAAGAAAATAGAAAAAGAAGGGTTTCGAGCGGAGGAAAACAAGAAAAAATGAAGATAAAAAATAGAAAAGAAAAAAATGCGCGCATAGAAAAAAAGAAAAGAATGAATTTCTATCTCATCTTGGAAAAATTTTTTGCACTCAAGCTCACTCAAGAATGAAGACGGTATTGGACATTTGAAATATGTAAAAGGATGACTCATCTTTCTCCTTCTGATCTTAAGTTTAAATTTTTTTTTGCCCTATTTTAAAAATTCACATCTTCATACCCAAATGTAGGGGGGAGTTGGAGGGGGCAAGAGTGAGATGACAGATAACACAGAATCTCAAGATAATAGAATAACCTGATCTCAATAGTTAATTCTTCTAATCTAGACAATTGCTCTCTCACTTCTCTCATCCAACACAGATCGGATCATCTCATTCTTGAATGACATGTTCTGATTTGCAAATTTTATAAAGTATTATTTTTCTCTCTAGCCTTTCCTCTCTACTCTTGTTAACAGCTACTATGAGATAAGTACACTACTCGAATATGACTCTAGGTGTTATAGGCAAAGCTTAAAAAGATGTACATGAAGGAAGTCCTGCGGTCGTTTATGTTGACTGCGAAATGAAGAATCTATGTGTGGCGTCTTTTCTCCAAAAGCTCACTACATCTCTCAAAGACACTCTGCTTAGCTCTATCATAGTGTCTTAGCAGATGCTTTGGGGTGAACCACCCTTATGTTACAATCAAAAAAAGGATAAATCTCAACTAAGGACGTTGTCTTTTGGAGTTTCTATTTTGAAATTGCTTTTGGAATATCAAAAAGGAGGAAATGAATCTAATCTAAAACTGAGACTGTCAGTGGGGATCCAATCAAAAAATTGTTGTTCGGGATAGATTGTTATAACATTGAAAGGTAATGTTGGAGTGGTATTGTTGTACTCAAGACACACACAAAACACAACAAACAACACAAATAGCAATATTTGCCTCTTAGGATTTTTATGTCGAAAACTACGGGACGCCAAAGGAAGATGAGTAGCACCCCCCACCCCATTGTGCCTTATTAAATATTCATAGTGATTGTTTAATTAGGGAGGTGGGGTTGCTCTAGGATTCTTCAGCAGAGTGATATTTTGGAATGACGAAGAAGGTAAGATTATGGTTCAGTTATTATTTTTGCTTTGCCAAATGGGAAAAGAAAAAATCCAATTATCCGAAAATAATGGAGTTCTACTGTAAATATATAAATATATAAAAATATAAATATATAAAAATATATATAAATATAAATATATATATCTATTACACAACACACACTAACATAACCGACGAACCCTGTGGCAACAGTCCTTAAAAAATATGTGGTGAGGTAAGTCAGTAAAATATTGCGTCTACGCTATTTTAGGGAAGCTTAAGACGCCCAAACCGTCCGCACATTTTGAGTGCAAAAATGAAAGAAGAGTCAATATAATAATCTATCTGGAGCTTCAAACTAGCAACAGCCTCGCCAACGAATCCCCGGTGTATTCTGTCAGCCTTTGTTTGCAAAATAATGGCTGCCCAGTTTTTATAAACTGTGTACCAGACAAGGGACATTTATCAACGTAGTGAAACGCAAATCTGGACAATAACCGAGCCACATTCCAGACTGTTGAGCACTTGGTAGACGAGACAAAAGAAATTGGAGCACGTGTGTGTATACTAGGAATGAAAGATGATAATCGTTTGTGGGGAAGTATCAAAATAGTGTTAGTAACAATTTTTCTGACATTGGCGTAGGCTTTGTCATGATTTGTTTTTTAGTCTTCAGAATTCTTGGTAGACATTTCTTGCATGCAGAAGCTATATTTATATATTCCAGAATGTTCCAGATGTTCTGTTTTTGTTTGTTCTTTGTGACATCTCTCACATTATTTGTTTACGTCGTAAGTCATTTGTCAAGAGGTTGCTCCCTGGCTTACACATTCCGCATACTTCAGTACACTTTATTTCAAGAATAAACCAAAGTATAAATTCTCTTCATATATGGTCAAACCATTAACGTTTATTTGCTTTAATCAATGGCCGAATACCATCACCAACCAAGATCTGCTTACTCGGAGCAAGCAAGAGGACATGCACACCATCATAGCTGGCAGACGCTGGAGCTGGGTTGGCCATGTCCTCAGAAGAGACCCCGATGCCATCACAAGAACAGCTATGCTATGGACCCCTGAAGGAAAACGAAAGAGAGGCCGACCAAAAACAACTTGGCGGAGGACTGTGGAGGCTGAGATGCAAAGAATGAACCAGAGTTGGGGCACTGTACGAAGGATGGCCGCCGACCGAGCAAAGTGGAATCAATTTGTTGTTGCCCTACAAGACGCCACCAGGCGTAATGGCCACTGACTGCTTTGACGGTCGGCGGCTAAGAATCAAAGAAGAAGAAGCTTTAATCAAGTTTGTTAAATAAGAGGAAGTTGTACAATATTTTGTGGAGTTATTTGAAACATGTAAGACATGTATGAATCAAATCAAAGTTAAATAACATATGGTGGACATAACACTTTGTGGAAAACAATAATGGAAGGAAGAAATGAAGGCAACCTCGCATGAGGTAGACGACGCTACATGTGGAAAATCATCTTCGTTCATTGTCAGACGTCAGCTTGAATATGTTCAAAGAAAGTAACGGCTAGCTTGAGGTTGTTGGTATCACCGTAGAGTTGTTCCAGGAATGGTACTGGTGATGACCATATGCGCTTTCTCTGTTCCTCTTATGTTGGACACATTTGAAGAAGATGTTCAGCATTCGTTTCATCGGCACCCCACCGGTAGTTACTATATTTAGCTTGTTGAATAGATGTTTGAAGTGAGTTAGCTGCTTATCCTTTACAGGACGTGGCAATCAACCCCAGCTTTTATTGGCTGTTTGTGATTTTTCTAGGCAATTTTTTCATTCAGTAGTTTTCCATTGCTTTCTCAACGGTACGGCGCTTATACCAGTGTTAAAAATCCACACAAAGCGATCTGCTACCAAACCGCCTGCAGCAGGTTCGAACCTGGTATATCTGGATTATGAAACTGCGTTCATATCCATTAGGCCACAGACGCCGACGTTTGAAGTGAACTGAATGAAATTATCTGTCACTTTCTAGCTGTTAGTACCACCTCTCTCTTACCAGTGATTTTATCTCCTCTTCATTATAAGCACACTACGAGCGTAATTCCAGGTGTAGCAATTTGATTCTTAATTTAGGCAGGCTGAATCCCCTCCTACTTGCACGTGCTACTGTCGGCTATTTTGTGCCTTCTCTTAAACTCTTTCATTGTGGTGTCAGCAAAACCTAGGTGTCTTTTGAGTCAGGAGAAAGCAGAACTGAACGAGTAGCATTGCTTTTCAAGTGACCGAACGCCCTCGTCCCTGTAAACTCTTTGAGTTCGATGACATTGGAAGCGTCTCTGCTTCTCATCCGTAACCGCTTTTATTCCGAGTAGTAGGGGAGATAACTCTTGATTTCCCTCACACCTTTGTCACAAGGGGAACTTCGCCGACGTCTGTGCAGGTGCGTGCCATAAGTGACGCGATTTTGTAAGAGATTATGGCTATATATACCAGATCTATGCAACGATATATACAATACAGGACATATACCACATAACATGAAGACATCAGTCTTCATAACATTGCCCAAAAAACCTAATGCAACAGAATGTTCAGACTTCAGGACAATCAGCCTGATGAGTCATGCAATTAAAATACTGCTCAAAATCATACAGGAAAGAATAAAAAGTGAGGTAGACAGCGAAATCCAAGAAGAACAGTTTGGTTATAGACGGAACAGCGGAACAAGAGAGGCAATATTTTGCCTAAGAATATTAGCAGAAAAATATACAGAGGTCCAAAAAAGTATGTACATGTGCTTCATGGACTATAAGAAGGCTTTTGACAGAGTCCATGATGAGAAAATAATTGAATGCCTCTGTTGCGTGATAAATTCTCGCAACATCGTTTATTACAATATCTATTTTATAACGCAAGGGCAACAACTGCTTGGAATTTATTGTCACTTTTCTCGGTAAGCATTTGTCTTCTCGCGTTGGTATCGAATGCAGTTAAGTTTGAGCTGTGGTCATTTTGCGCTGGACTGCGCATGACTTGTCTTGCTTCTTGGTCGATCGGTTTCCGCCCACCACTAGTGGAGTGAGCGATTTGGAATGGCGAAAGAGATGCCTCGTTGAAGAGGGGATCTCCGCTATTTTTGGTTCTGTCAGGGATGTGTAGTCCTCTTATGGATATTTCGTTTATTCGGGATAATACCTCTAGTGTATTTGCACATGCCGGGAGGCGTGATATTTCTGTATTTCTTGAAAGCAAGGTAAATTGACTTTTTTCATTAACTCTATCGATTTTGGGTCGTGAGCGATTCGATTCATAGCCTGTCTTCGAAAGTCGTCGTCACGAGATGTTTTTTCCCAGCTCACATGTCGCTGCATTGTACTGCATCGGTTGATGCAGGTACCAAGGACCATTACTTGCTACTTTGTTAAATGAACTAGGTTTGGAAAACCTTTATTATCTAGAGGATATTTTTGAGGTCATTATTTATACTTCGGCAGACGTGTCTGTCTTGCTGAAGTCAAACTAAGGAGAGTGAACTGATCTCATACATCTGGTTATCTCCTGGCTGTTATAGAAAGGGATGGAGTTTTTCACCTGACTACATTTACAGCACTTTGAAATATAACATGCATCTGACTCATCATTGTAATGCTGTCTACCGTCTATTGCTGTATTGAATGTTGCTGTGATAATGACTGTTTGATGTGTCTACATATTCGCGTAACCATTTTGTCACTGTGGCGTCCACAATAAATAATGAAGAAAAACGTCAACGGCTGTTACAAGAATCATTGACTTTATACGTCGTGAGTTTACTGACGTCCTATGTGGATTGCCCTGTTATTTTTGTATGAACATTGTTTTGACTGAACACATCTGCACACTACACAAAACCAGACATGCGGATACCATCCATCATCATATGGCATCACGCATCATTTGGTGGCCATAAGCTGGTTTGATTCTGGTACCAGCAAACACGGGGTCCCTTACCCACTTCATTTTCAACAAGAATTCATCAGCATCCTTCAAGAAATTAACATTCTGCAATACAGTCAACATCTTCAAAATTTTCAAAGTACTCGGCGTTGCCCGGTAAAAGTCAAAATTTCAACTTTTTGACGGAAACAAGAATTTGACAGTACCCGGCGTTGTTACATGTTGCCGGATAACTCGGACTGCTGTTATCTTTTACGCAAGTCAAGCAAGTTGCTGCTGTCAAGGTTCCAGTGCTGTCGTTTTTTGTGAAGGTCAAGTGCCGGTTGAAACGGGTTGTTTTCTGAAGAAGGCCAAGTACCGATTTCCATCAACTTACTTTTGGATTAGAAGGTCAAGTGCCGAAACAACTCAACACACAGTATTTCAGAAGCTCTTGTACCATCGTGTTAGCAGTGGAAGCAGTTCAGATGTGCCATCATCGTTGGAGCTTCGCTCTTTAGGACGTTGATTGACATCCGTTTTTTTCTGCTGTTCTACGATTGGAAGCCTATAAGTTAAGTGGCCTGTTTGTATGTAAACTGTGCCCTTATACTTCTGCTGAGTCTTCTGTGTATCATCTCATTCTATATGTTATATGTTTATATGTTATTTGTATATTTATATGTTTATATTTCAGCGGGTTCTCGGTTGGGTGGTGTCTCCGTTAGATTATGCCACGTCATAGAGGTCGTCTATTGTGAGCGTTTTCTGTAAGGTTTGCAAATTTCCAATACTGGAATTTGCTAAGCGACTTCTGTTGCTATTTATGTTAGCTGTGATGACATGTTTTAATATTGTTTTCGTTATTATTTCACATTCTTTAGTTTTGTTTTGATTTGTTTGTATTTGTTAGCCTACTCTTGTCTATAATTTAGTTTCATACAACATTTTTGTTTATACACTGTGGTGTCATGTATTTTGTTTAATTATAGCGCAGATATCGTCACATTTTTTGTGATATTTCATTAATTTCTGCTTTATTTTTAGTTGATTTCTGCGAAAGTTTTTGTATTGTTGCTGATCTTTGTTATTGTTTACATTGTTATTGTTTACATTGTTTGCATTGTTTACATTTTCAATGTTTACATTCTGCATGTGTTTACATAGTCATTGTTTACAGTTATAGTAATTAGTTAATGGGCTATGCTAATGCACTGTTACTACTACACTGATGATAAATGAATGATGAATAGTGTCGTGCACTATTGAATGAGAAGTGCACTTATGATCAAGAATTGATTGTTGATATTTCATATACAAGTTCTTTGATTGGAGACTTGTTTCCCACAGAGACTGGGATAATATAAGGTGATGTGAATATACAAGTGCTTAATTAAGACTTGTTACACTTAGGTTTGAAATAAATTAGTTAATTATTTCAGGTTTTGGACTCATATGTTAGACAACATGTCTACATTTGAGCACTTTATTGAGCAGGGTAAATTGCTTGGGAAGACTGGTGATAAGTTAGAAGAATTTGCAACTGCTCGATATGATAAAGCAATGGAAGCTGAACAAAAGAAACTGCAGATGCAGGTGGATGAAAAGAGATTCCAAATGGAAATGGAAAAACAAAAAAGGGAATCAGAAGCTGAGGAAAGAAAACTCCAGCTACAGCTAGAAGCTGAAAGACTTCAAAAAGAGGCTGAGAATAAAAGACTTGAAAAAGAAGCTGAAAATGAAAGACTTCAAAAAGAGGCTCAGGCTGAGGAAAGAAGATTACAGAGAGAGTCTGATGAGAGGAAAGAGAAAGCAAAAATGGAACATGAAGAAAAGGTCTTAGCTTTAGAGTTGGAAAAATTGAAATTGACGAGCATGAGTAATGGTAATGATTCAAACAAGGGTTCATCTTCTGGGAAGGCTAATAATGATACTTTTAAGATTAAGTTACCAACATTTAGTCCTTCCAGCGATGACATAATGTTCTATCTGGACAGATTTGAACAAGCATGTACAGCTCATAACATAGACAAAGCAAAATATGTTTATCAGTTATCAGGGATACTGACAGGTAAAGCTCTAAGTATATTAAATATGGTGGATGAACCTGACAAGAACAATTATGAGGTTGTCAGGGCCGCTTTGTTAAAGAAATATCAGCTTAACGAAGACGGCTATCGTCTACAATTTAAAAACATGTTACCTGAAAATGGAGTTGAATTCTCCGAGTTTATTGCAAGAATACGCATTACTTTCTCACGATGGGTTGAACTATCTAAGACGGAAAAAACTTATGAAGGACTTATGGACTTAATACTTAGAGACAAAGTCATGTCGTCTGTCAATGAGTCTTTCCTTGCTTTCCTTCATGAACGTAAACCTAAAACAATAAAAGAAATGGAAGATTTCTGTTGCCAATACGTAACTGCGCACCCACACATAACCATGGGTAACTCTAAGGTGAAAGAAGGTTTACCAGTTGCTTCGGCAGCTCCGTATGGCCAAAACTTTGCTCGTAGATTCCAACAAAATTTTGATAGAAAGAGTAGCGGTAATTTCTGTCAAAATCATGGAAACCAATTTCATGGTGATTCTTCTTCGAAGAATTGGAGACAACCTGATAGTACTCGTTACTATCACCCTAATAATTATAAGCATTTCAAAAGAGGATATGGTAATAGAGGTTATTCCTGCCGAAGACCTCAAAACCAAACAAATAGATGTTCGCATCAATGTGAACATGATAGTAATCGTGGAAACTGGAATTCGAACCAGGATAACAATTACAATAGAGACAATAATAACTGCAGAGATAATAATAACTTTGATAACTTCAGAGGTAATAATAGTCGGGGTAGATCTCAACACAAAAAAAAAGAGATATCAGCAGGCTAATGCTGTACAACAGGAAACTGAGGGAGCCTGTAATCATGTTGTTGATAGTAAAAACTTTGACGCTGTCACTGGTTCTGCTTTTGACTTTGAGAAAGCAAACAAATGCCCCCAATGCAGTACTTTATTCGAACCGGGTACCATAACTACTTTGAGTTGTGGTCACCCACTTCCCGCTCTTCCTGCTGCTGTTGCGCATGACGGGAGGGGTTCTTTAATCTACATAAGGGTCTTGTTAATGATACTCCGGTCTCACTACTTTTCGATTCCGGATGCACCACTATTGGTGTTAGACAATCGCTTGTAGATCCATCTTGTGCTACAGGAAGGGTTATTAAATGTGTCACATTTGGCGGCACTCTAGAAAAATATCCTACTGCTGTAATTCGCATTGCCACTCCTTTCTTTACTGGAGATGTGCATGCTTGTCTCTTACCTAATCCTATTGCGGACCTTATTATTGGTCGTATTCACGGAGTTAGGGAGTGTACCCCACAGCAGATTGCTGCTTGGGAAGATAATAACATGCAAGCTACAAATGCAGTAGTTACAAGAGCACAAGCTCTACAAACACCCGAAACTTCACTGAATAGTGATAATGAAGTTGATAGCCAAGATAGTCACTTAGTGATTACTCGTGACTCTTTCATAAAATTGCAAGAAGAAGATCCTTCTTTAAAAAAATTCTTCGTTCTTGCGAAGAAAGGTGATCCGAATCAGGATACAAATAGAAAATCTTGGATTGCAATGAGAAACGGCGTACTTGTACGTATGGTACAAGATTCGACTACGTCGGCACATTCGCAAATTCTTGTTCCCAAGAGCATGAGAGTCCAAATATTACAACATGCTCATGACTCGCAATGTGCTGGACATATGGGTTTTGCCCGTACGAAGTCGAGAGTCCTTGCGGCTTTCTTTTGGCCTTTTGTCAATAAGGACATTCGTATTTACTGCCGATCATGCAAGGTATGTCAGGAGGTCAAATCTAGAGGACCACGACATGCTGCGCCTATCCAGGCTGCTGACATTCCTATTCGGCCGTTTCAGAAAATGGCCATAGATATTATTGGCCCTTTTAAGGTCAAGTCGGCCAGAGGACATCAGTTTATCCTTACATGTGTCGATATGTGCACACGTTGGCCAGAGGCTATTCCTCTTAAGAGCATATCTACTACAGATATCGCAGATGCTCTTTGGTTGATATTTTCTCGCTTGGGGTTCCCCAGAGAAATATTGTCAGACCATGGCACTCAACTCATATCTGACACTATGTCACAGGTAATGTCTACCTTACATATTGAACGATCTCTCAGTAGTATCTACCATCCTATGTCTAATGGGTTAGTTGAGCGTCTGAATAGAACGCTCAAGACTTTGCTTGGTAAGATAACTGAAGATCATCCTCAAGATTGGGACAGGGTTTTACCCGCGGCTCTCTTTGCCTATAGAGAAGTCCCTAATGAACACACAGGATTTTCTCCCTTCGAACTTGTCTTTGGCGCGCGTCCACGCGGCCCTATGTCTTTATTACACGATCTCATCACTGCCGATGATATTAGCGATGAAACTCAATCCTCATATGAGTATGTCATTGCTCTTAGACAAAAGATCATTGAGGCGTGTAAGCTAGCAACTGCTTCATCAGAAATTGCTAAAGAGAAGGCAAGGCAGTTCGCTAACAAGAATAGATGTCTACGACAACTTTGTCCAGGTGACAAAGCATTCGTCCTACTCCCCAGTAGGGAAAATAGACTTCTTATTGCATGGAAAGGTCCGTATGCAATAGTCTCTCGGATTTCCGATGTTGACTATGTGGTCGATATTGATGGAAAGCATAAAACTTTCCACATAAACATGCTTTCGGAATTTCACGAACGTCCGGACTATTTGCTGCCTATTTTCCAGGCAACGGATGATGCTCCTGCACCTCACGGTCATTATTCATCCCTGTCTGTCATACAGGATGAGGAAGCTACCTTCTCTGATGTCAACCTTCCCCTTCCAGTGGTTCCATTACATTCCACGGAATCTTGGAAAAACGTTTCTGTTTCTCCTAATCTTTCTGGTGACGAACATCGACAAGTCTCGTCGATGTTACAAACATTTCAGGATGTTCTCACTGACATTCCTGGACACACAGATGTCATAGAACATGACATAATTCTTACCGACAATAATCCAATTAGGGTTAGGCCTTATCCTATTCCTATACACTTTCAGTCGCAGGTGGAAAAGGAATTGGATGAAATGATTCAATTAAATATAATTGAACCATCGACTTCACCATATTCTTCTTCCATGGTTATTGTCCGGAAGAAGGATAAGAACATACGAATTTGCGTTGATTATCGCAAATTGAATCAGGTCACAAAGTTCGACGCTGAACCGATGCCTTTGTTAGAAGATCTACTGATTAGACTTTCTAATTCTAGATTCTTCACTAAACTTGACTTGTCTAAAGGTTATTGGCAAGTGCCTTTAGCAGAGCATGCCAAACCTCTTACTGCTTTTTCTACACCTAGGGGTCTATTTCAATGGAATGTTATGCCTTTTGGTCTCATGAACGCCCCTGCCACTTTCGTTCGCATGATGCGTCGAATTCTGTCACATCGTTTGGATGTCATCGCATACTTAGATGACATCTGTCTCTTCAGTGATACCTGGGAAGATCACTATTTAGGGTTATATGACTTACTGTCCACTCTACGTGAGAATAATTTGACAGCAAAACCTTCTAAAGCTTTTGTTGGTTTTGGTGAAATCTCTTTCCTGGGTCATCGTGTTGGTCATGGTCTCTTGAAGACAGAAGACCACAATACTTCCAAAATACTGAACATCTCTGTTCCTAAAACGAAGAAACAAGTTAGGAGTCTCTTAGGTTTAATTCAATTTTATGGGAGATTTATTCCAAATTTATCTTCGATCATGGCACCTCTATCAACATTGTTGAAGAAAGGTTCGCCTAATCTGGTCCGTTGGTCTGAAGAATGCCAATCTTCACTAGACCAAATCAAAATATATTTTCTTCTCCTCCCATCTTAAGATTACCTACTCTTGATAGGACTTTTGTTCTTCGGAGTGATGCTTCATCCACTGGGATTGGAGCAGCACTGATGCAAGAATATGCAAATACTCTGCATCCTGTTATGTACATTTCTAGAAAACTAAATGCGGCAGAGAGGAACTACTCGGTTTTAGACCGTGAGTTGTTAGCGATGGTTTGGTCAATTCTAAAGCTACAAAGATTCCTCCTGGGCGCACATTTCATTCTAGAGACTGATCAGAAAGCTCTTACAGCTATTCAGACTAAGAATTTGAAGAGTTCGAGATCCACTCGATATGCTATAGCTCTTCAACCTTTTCACTTCACGGTACGAGCTATCCGTGGTGCGGATAATGTGATGGCTGACATTTTGTCTAGATGCCCACATGACTCCAACTAATACTTCTGTCCTATATTTCCATATATTACAGAGTCATAACACACCTATATTACTACAATTGATTAGCACATCTGTACTCACTTTATATGTACACACTATCGTGCGTTGTTGTCATCTTCTTCTGTTCGTTTTTTAAGATGATAGAGGAGGACTGAGTAGTTAATATAAGGGCCGTTAGTTTACTAAACAGCCACAATTATTAATAATGTATTGTACCTTATGAAGCATATTAGTTATTAATTAGCATTATAATGCTTGTACTTTCTCAGAATGTCATTGTTGAGCTGAGGACTTACCTTACTAGTATCAAGCATGACGAGTTCTAGATTGTGTACTTACCCTCGGAATACCAGAGCATATGTCCTGGATCGTCATGTAGTTTAACTTTACTATGTACTTATGTCATTACATGTCAAAGAATGTACTATTTAAATTTTCCTATCAGATTTGTACATCCATTTTTAAAGACAATATTAGAGTATGCTGTTTAATGATGATTATAGTAACTTGCATACGTATATTGTGTTTACATGCTAACGTGATGTGTGTTGGTGACACCTCCCCGATGTGAATATTTTTTGAGACATATTTATTTTTCTGTTGAGGTATATCCTCACCAGACACTCTATAATTAGCCTATTGTTTGGCAATTTAGTTAATTATCAGCGCATAATTCGTGCGTTTTGAGCCGCTTATCGCATGCTCTTTGATATTGAAAAAAAAAATATGTTCCACATTTTTTTTTTTATCGGGAGGAGGTGGTGATATGTTGCGTGATAAATTCTCGCAACATCGTTTTATTACAATATCTATTTTATAACGCAAGGGCAACAACTGCTTGGAATTTATTGTCACTTTTCTCGGTAAGCATTTGTCTTCTCGCGTTGGTATCGAATGCAGTTAAGTTTGAGCTGTGGTCATTTTGCGCTGGACTGCGCATGACTTGTCTTGCTTCTTGGTCGATCGGTTTCCGCCCACCACTAGTGGAGTGAGCGATTTGGAATGGCGAAAGAGATGCCTCGTTGAAGAGGGGATCTCCGCTATTTTTGGTTCTGTCAGGGATGTGTAGTCCTCTTATGGATATTTCGTTTATTCGGGATAATACCTCTAGTGTATTTGCACATGCCGGGAGGCGTGATATTTCTGTATTTCTTGAAAGCAAGGTAAATTGACTTTTTTCATTAACTCTATCGATTTTGGGTCGTGAGCGATTCGATTCATAGCCTGTCTTCGAAAGTCGTCGTCACGAGATGTTTTTTTCCCAGCTCACATGTCGCTGCATTGTACTGCATCGGTTGATGCAGGTACCAAGGACCATTACTTGCTACTTTGTTAAATGAACTAGGTTTGGAAAACCTTTATTATCTAGAGGATATTTTTGAGGACATTATTTATACTTCGGCAGACGTGTCTGTCTTGCTGAAGTCAAACTAAGGAGAGTGAACTGATCTCATACATCTGGTTATCTCCTGGCTGTTATAGAAAGGGATGGAGTTTTTCACCTGACTACATTTACAGCACTTTGAAATATAACATGCATCTGACTCATCATTGTAATGCTGTCTACCGTCTATTGCTGTATTGAATGTTGCTGTGATAATGACTGTTTGATGTGTCTACATATTCGCGTAACCATTTTGTCACTGTGGCGTCCACAATAAATAATGAAGAAAAACGTCAACGGCTGTTACAAGAATCATTGACTTTATACGTCGTGAGTTTACTGACGTCCTATGTGGATTGCCCTGTTATTTTTGTATGAACATTGTTTTGACTGAACACATCTGCACACTACACAAAACCAGACATGCGGATACCATCCATCATCATATGGCATCACGCATCAGCCTCGTAGACATAGGTATTGATGGAAAAGACATAAGAATACTCAGTAACCTTTATTTGGAGCAAACTGCTAGTCAGATCTGGAAGGAATTATTCACCAAACATAGACATACAAAGAGGTGTCAGACAAGGTTGTGTGCCTATTTAATCTATACACCGAAAAAATTTTCAAACAAATAAAGGAAATGCCAGGACTAAACATCAGTGGAAGGTCAATAAACAACCTTAGATATGCAGATGATACCGTGTTGTTAGCTGAAAGTGAACTGGATTTACAAGAACTAGTGAAGCAAGTGAACAGTATAAGTCATGAATATGGATTGGACATTAATACTGAGAAAACAAAAACTATGATAATTAGCAAAACAGACGATAAGCCCACATTAAAGATAGGCATAAATGGGAAAATCCTGGGACAAGTCAAGAGCTACGCATATCTTGGTCATATAATAACAGAAGATGGTAGATGTGAAACAGAAATCAAGAAGAGAATAGGAATGGCCAAAGTTACATTCAACAACATGAAACATATACTGACATCTAAACAGTTAACTCACAAATTAAAACTGAGAATCATAAAATGTTAAATGTATTCTGCACTACTGTATGGTGCAGAAACCTGGACAATGATAAGCAATTGGAAGAACGAATTAAGACTCTTGAGATGTGGATATATAGAAGAATGGGGCGCATCTCATGGAAAGAGAAGAAAACAAATAATAAGGTCCTATAAAATCTAGGTATGAAAAGAGAACTAATGAGGGAGATCAAAGTTCGGCAGCTAAAATACTTTGGCTACATAAAAAGGCATAACACCTTGCAGAAGACCATAAAAGAAGGGCGAATTGAAGGTAAACGTACAAGGGGAAGACAGCTCTTTAAGTGGGAAGATAACATCAAGAGATGGACAGGAAAGAGTCTTTCAGAGTGCAGCACCAAGGCAAGAGACATAAGACGTTGGAGATCCATTACAGCCAACCTTCGTCGTGGAGATGGCAGCTGATGATGATACCAGACTCACAAATCTCTCAGCGATCGTTGTCTCCAGAGAAAGTTCTAACCTGCAGATTGGAATAAGGAGCTTAATACCAGATGCTTGATTATCAGGAATTTCTTAACTTTTTGGTAAGCACACGTAGTTACCAAATAGCCGCCCACAGTTTTTTTTTCTATACAGGAATATAACCCTAGTGCATCTTCTTGAAGATTAATTAATTTTCTTAGAGTAACATTTCCTGCCGGAATAATTTAATATTATTAAGTTTACCACCAACCCGAATCACTCCGGTGTTAACCTATTTATGTTTTCTTGCATGATGTGTGTGACATTTTCTGTGACCATCTGCATTACACGACACCGGGCGAAAAAATTGTAATCTGCCATCCGGTCCAATTAGCCTTGTAATACTACCATTGACGTGGTGAAACGTAAACAAGTTTGGGAGTGACTAGGTGTCGTGGTTGAGTTGAAGTGTTGGAGTATTTGTCGAGTTAGACAGTTGTAGTGAAATCGACAATGATAGTGAACTGACAACATTATAGATTACACACACATAATGTGTAAATAGGATGAACTTGAGACCCACCTGGAAGAGAATTCATTAAAGTTATCTCTCTCTCCAAGCCTCAACACACTTATATAGTCTAAGCACCACCCGCTCTCTCTCTCTCTCGTCAAAATATAGAGACTAAGTAAGAGCTTGTAATATTAAGTATGGATGAAGGGTCGTGAACAGCGCATTAATAAATGCGTAAAATTTATTAAAGGTTCTTGAAGAAGAAAAAAATATATGAAAAATAAGTATATCAGCACAACAAAATACAAAAGGCATCAATATTCACATCAGTTAACAAAATCCAATTAAACACCAATGGACAAAAAAAAAAAAAAAAAAAAAAAACAATTCACCAACACCAAAAACCTGTCAAGTAGAACACCGAGAACATGAATAAACAAAGTTCTCAATCCCTCCGCTTTTTGGGGAACCACAGTCGATAAATCCAGTTAGTGTCTTTATAGGTAGATATATCCTCCTATAGGTGATGAATTTTCACTATAAATACACTGTATGCGCGATCCATGCACCGGTGGTTACACCCTAATGACGAGATAGGCTGTAGATGACTCTGTCTATCTTCGGCTGACCGCTCATACGTGCGGGGTTTTAACTGACCAGAAACACACACAAGACGAGGTCACTTTAGAACAAATGGTCCATTGCGCTATTATCCCGGCGCGTGAAATTAGGCCTGCGTACTTTGTGTTAAATCCGGTTGGGCTGGCTTGAACTCTTATTTGTGACTGAGGGCTCCGTTTAAGCACAAAGTCTGGTGATTTTTAAATTCTGCTGAAGACGCTGGTCTGATATATATGTTAGAAGCCGCAATGCTCTGACTGGTGATCAAGAGGCGAGTAGGAAACCACTACTGCCAAATACGATTTTCAGATTTGCTATGGCTCGTTACACACTGCGTGAGCTTATTTCCCATTAGAGGGATGGGCGTTGACAAAAGGTTGTACTTCAGGTAGGGGTGACAACTCGTGGTGCTAGTTACTTTCAGAAACCGCTAGATTGAAGAAAATGCGACGTTCTTCGCCTGACTGGAATCTTGTGATAGCAATACGGTATGTCCTGAAACTGAGACCCAAAAGAAACGACTTTTACATCAAGCAAACAATACAATTACGATAACGTTATAATAAACAGTTATGCTCCCCTATGGGATTTATAATTATGTTAATTATTGTTATGATAGTCTCGGGCTGTCTGTATCCAGGTGAACCGCCCTCCTGTTACTTCCACTCTATCAATCATCAGCATGCGCCTGCATAGTCTAATATATTTTGTACACACATGTACCTGTCAGTAAATGTTCTAACAGCAAAATCTACTCCGTCCTCTTCCAACTCAACATAAGGGATATCTGACCCTGTAGTTACAGCTGAGTGGATATGCTATTCATCTTACAACATTAAGTGAATTTACATAAAAATACAGCATTTGACATTACCTAATAAATGGTATGCGCCCCTTGGGGTTGATACACAAAAAAAGGAAAAGTAATAACCTCCCAAAAATGAATACATAGAAAATGCAATGTTCTTGCTATAATAATACAGTTGTGACTTAAACATAAGATATAATTATATCTCCAGCTGGTGGCTGCTTTCTGGATTGCTGTGAAAGTTCTAAACTGGTGTCTAACTACCCAAGTAGGCATATAAGTATTCCATACAACCACTAGAAGTTTCTATCAGAGTAATAAGTGACTATCTCCTATAATTCAGTGTTATGGTGCCTGCACATCACTATTCAGTTTTAAGTGAATAACCTACACCGCTGACATTTCCTTACAGTAATGTCCGTTATTTTAGCCGACTCTTAACCCATGGTAAGCACTGAAGGGACTACTCTGTTTCTACGCCTAGTAAGTATCTGTTATCATAAGTTTACCATTAACCCATTGTAAACAATAACACTGACACCTGACTGCTTCATCACCTGTTAACTAAGGCGGTAGGCGGCGCTACATTATCACTGAATTAAATACCGGGATAAATCACCTAAAATAATTCAAGTCACACTCCTATCAGGTATATATAACAGCTAACATGAATTTATATATTATAAAAGATATCTACTTACCCCGAGATGACGAGAAAATAGGCAACACAATCTAGTTCTGCAGTGCTAACATCTGCCTTAGTCTCATTTGTTCATCTACGGGCAGGAAAATTTTACGAGTGTGCTTGACTGAGTAAACCTATCTAATTTTATAGTCTACCAGAGACGCTACCCACCATCGCGTGTTCCCACGGATGTACTGCGTATAACGCAATCAGGAGTAAGACAAATATTATTCAAGAGTCTACATCAGAAGACAACGCCCCGCGAGAAAGTTTCCCAGATAGATATAATATTATTCTGTGAGCGATCAGGGGCCACAACCAAAAATCTCCGAACGAACGTGAGTTTTTTCTCCCCTTTTGTTCCCGCTATGGACTTCAAAGAACTATTTCTCGCTCGTGATCAAACACGTTACGCGCTACACGCGCTTCCTCGAGTCAGACAGCCCCCAGGTGCAGCTTAGGTAATGTTACCATAAACTGACCACTACTGACCAAGTGTTTAATTTATAATGAAGGCCAAAACGAAATCAAACCGCGGGTGGGATCTGAGAGGGGAATAATGGGCTGCGTAAGAAAAAAAAATCTAGAAGAAAAGAAACTGACAGTGCAAAAAAATCGAGGAAACCAGAACATTAAAAGATAAGAAAAGTGGGACGTGTTGGTAAAATAAAATTAACAGTCAAATCCGTGACACTAGGCAAGAATGTAGGTGCATAGAATATGCCAAATAATAGGACGATGAGTGTGAGAAAAAAAGAAATAAGTTGATAATGCAGGAGATAACGAAAATGATGTAAAAGGACACAACGGATTTCGCCACAGAGGGGAAAGATATATTGGAGGAAATAATTGGAATAGGTGCGCTGGGACGGAGTGAGAGGTATAAAGGAGGACATGATTGGGGTAGATTTCATGGGAGTGAGAGGTGAGGGAAAGACATAATTGGAGTAGATGTGTCGGATGTGGGATATACAATGGAGGACATGACTGGAGTAGATGTGCTGGAGGTAAGAGGGACAATGGAGGGCATGATTGGAGTGGGTGTGCTAAGAATGGATGTGCTGTTGATGACAGGTACAATAGAGGACACAATTGGAGAACATGCTTGGAGTAGATGTGCTGGAGTTGAGAAGTATGGTGAAGGATATGATTGAATTAGATGTGGCCGTGAGAGGTACAATGGATATCATGATTGGAGTAGATATGCTGGAGGTGAGATGTATAGTTGTCATTGGGTTAATCCGAGAATTAACCATGGAGTGTTGATCCTGGTTGCTCCGATAATAATGGTGACTTAGAAGTACCGCAACCAGATGATATATTAAATGTTCAGCTACTTTTTTTCACTCGGGCAACGCCGGGTATATCTGCTAGTATGTTTATAATTCAGTCCAGTCATGTGTATCTCAAATCGTTGAAATCCGCTGTGTAACACAAATGTTGTTTACATTACTTGTTGATTTGCGTTTTTTTCTTTGTGCGTTTATTTATTGGTTTGTTTTTTCTAATTACAGTCCAGGTACTTTTGAACTATTCTCGGTGCATTTTTCAAGGCCGTTAAAAACCCATGCGGTAATAATAACATTAATAATGGAAAGGAAAACAATTTAAAAAATCTTAGTTAAAGAGAAAACCATAAGAACAATTTGGCATGAGTACCGATATTGCCAAAATCCGGATCACAGAGTGTAATGACGTGGCAACGTACCAGGAACCAATTAAGATCGGGGTTCTGGTAATATAATTCAACAGGACACGTGACTCATGCGATAATTTGCGCGTGAGAAGTGCCCAAGACGTTTCTTTGCGGGACAGTTACAGGGTGTCCTGTTAAACACTACAGGGAAAGTTTGTGTCAGTGGCAATTTATGTTATTTGGGTGAGTGTGCGTATGTACTCGTTCCAGCACAGGTAGAATGTGCTAATATATGAATCTGCGTGTGTATGTACATGTTTGTTTTGGTTTTAAGGACCATATTCATTGCACGAGGAGAACTCCATCAGTGCTCCGATCTCCTCCCTTAGACCACACAAGGAAGTTCTCAGCACAGTGCACAAACTCCATAGCACCGGTGGGTAGGTTTCTTAATTTTTAAAAATTGTACCAGGGCAGCGGGCCAATGTCCTACTGTTTACGATTTCTAACTGCCGGGAGATTTTTAACGTACGCTACTTGCACATGGAGACTCCTATTTTTTCGCCCTTATTCGAGAAGGCTAGGTATCTGATCTCACTACTTAGGGGATCAGAGGGAAGTACGACATTATTAGGAACCACTGAAAATAATGTCCATCAATTATATTCCTTACGTTTAAAATTAGAGGCGGACGTCTTAGCCACTCTCACCCCCAAGTACGTCATCAGCTCATCTCAACCCGTAACCCGTCATGGGTTGTAGGAGTGCCATGGTGGAAGCATGAGCAGACAGGGTCCTCCACTGCTCTCTATCGTACGTACATGTGTGTATATGCATGTGTCTATGTTTATATATATATGTATGAATCTATTCGTGTATGTAGCGATTGCTTCTCCAAGTATAAGTTACTGGGTTCAGAACCTGATAGCATCACGTTCTAGTCTACCCAGCTGTAAATGGGTGCCTAATTCAGCTCTTGAGTTAGTGAAGACCAAGACAGCTAGGAAAGGATCCTTTCACCCCACCTAATAAAAGGTGAAACCTCGTATAGTGAAGTTTCGAACACTTCCCTCCCCTACAGCAGTATCTGTGTCCGTCCAACTGTAAATAAGTACATGATTTAGCTCTTGAGTTACGGAGTGAAAAGGCAACGAGCAAGAGAATTGGTCACCCAACCTCTCATGCTGGAGAGTTTAATGAAGTCTCTAACATTCACTTCTCTACGGCAAACACATTACTTCCCTACGGCAGTCTTCTATCTGTACCTTTGTATGTATATCCGTATGTTGGCATGTGTGTACACGTAAATGTATCACCGTTACCTTTCAGTTCCCTGTGGGGTATAAGCCTTCAACAAATTCACTCTAAGACTTCCCGTCCTGTGCCATCCATCAAGGTCTTTTCTTGTTTTCTGTTTTTCATTTCACACTGTCTCCTTTTCCTTGTATTTGGTTTTTAGTTTTAAGGACTATCTTCCATGCACACAGACAACTCCATCAGTGCTCCGATCTCCTCTTTTAGATCTCACAAGGAGGATCTCCTCACAATGCACGAACTCCGTAGCACCGGCAAGGATCGATCCCAGTTTAATTTGTTTATACGGGAATCTTCTTCTTCCTCGTTCGTCCTGAAAAGGACGTTGGTTGCGCTGTGTCTGTTTACAGCGAAGCTGCGATATCTGCAGGTTAAAAACTTAAAGTCAGTATTCCGTCCACAGCTATCGCTATGGCTAAAAACTAGAACCAGTAAACGTATAGACCAGTAAACGTGTTCTCGGAATCACTGCAAAAGATCAATTTTTAATAACATTAAACTCTCAATATTTACATAATTATCATTTTTTTAAATTAAAAAATAACATTATACAATTATTTCCTAAATTCGCCGCGGGCCTCCGAATGAGACCCGGTGGGTCAGAAGCGACCCTCGGGCCGTATGTTGTGCAGGTCAGGGTTAGATAAAGTTCGTTAACCGTATATGGCTACTTATGTAGGAGAATGAAAACTGATTAAAAACCCCCTAGGGACAGCCAAACACAAAGGAAAGCAAACCTGGAAAAAAAACTGCTTCCTGAAATCGGTTGTGCCAAGCCTAAAGCCGCAGATATCGCAGCCCTGCTGCAAACTGATTTGTTAATAATCTTTTTATATTTTGTTGTTCAAAAAATACATAAACAAATAAATAAATTTTAAGAGGAGGAGCTACACGGCATTTTAAGTCAAAACACCAGAAACATTAAAATTGGGATTAGTCTATACTCGTAAATTTACATTTTCCTGAATCTAAATCTGTGAAAATTATTTATCAGAATACATTCCAAGTACAGTAGGTATATTTTGAGTTTGTAAATAGTATTTTCTCCAGAAATGGTGCTTTTCCTATGAAGAAAATCAATCTAGATTTTCTCAGAACCTTGTTTTACGCTACTGAAGTTCTTATAACTTCCGCATTGTTTTGTCAATCAATATCAGATTTTTCATAAATACTTTCCATAGGATAATAAAACTTTTGTCAGATCCGATTTTTGATATCTTATCAAAATTTTGATTTATTGCAAATAATGTTGTACAATTTTGAAAAAAATTGTGATTATTTTTAGATACTCACTTCAAAATTTTATATCTCAAAATCTACTTATGGTATCAAAAATACAATCTGACAAAAGTTTTAAAATATAAATATAAACATTCTGTTTAAATTTGGTAATGATAGATTAATAAATAAAAAAGCTTTCGGAAATTGCAATAGAATAATATAATTCAAAATGGCCACTGTTTACATGACAACCAATGATGTAATATCGTCAAACTCTTCATTGTGCGTACCTATGATTGATGTAGGTTAAGTCTGTGCATTTTCATTGAAATCCTTTGATTATTAACTAAGATAGCATTTCAATGTAGCTCCTCCCCTTAAAAAAGATACACATTGCTAAGAAAGAAAGATTGTTGTCACTCTAGTAAACCCAAATCAGAAATACCGCGAGAATACAAGGAAAACTAGAAACGTGAATAAAAGGAAGCAGCAGGCAAGTCAGAAAAAAAAAAAGAAACCGTTACACTGAACAGCGATTAATTAGGCAAAATTAACAGACCCATACCTGTAGTTAACTATTGCAAAAGACCAGATCACCAAATAACCAGGGTGCCCATGACATCTAGGTCACTGCGATCATACCCTGTTCTTCGGACGATTGCCATAAGTCAGTCTGACCTTGAGAAACGTTGAACCTTCCTTCTGGGAAATCTATAGTCTCACGATTTCAACATATTTTCTTTCACTATTGTTTTTTTTAATAGCTCATTTTTCAGTTATTTATTAGCTTATCTATTTGTTACGGTGGGTCGGGGTAATCGTAGGTTCTTCTTATATTTGATTATTTTAAATTAATTCGCACACTGACTCATATCAAGTGCCGAAAGGGGTATGTCATTCTTCTTCTTCTTCTTCCTCGATCGCCCTGAAAAGGACGGTGGTTGCGTTGTGTCTGTTTACGCCGCAGCCGTGATATCTGCACCTTTCGGTCGACACATCCGACTTCAGCACGGCATTTTTTAGGGACCGGGTTTGCCTTCCCATCTTGATCCGCACTCGCTCAGCCAGACTGCACCGCTGCAGACTGTTTCCAGGACCACCACGTGGAGGTGGAGTACGGTCTTGACCAGCTCTGGTTCGCTGGTCCTGATGCAAGCAGTCAAGCTATGGGTCGCTGACTGCATTCACTATTGCTGCATCTTTGGGTCCCGTATGTCATTCAGTCTCCTCCAGCATAAATGATACTGCAAAGGCCAGGTTGGACGATTCAAATAAACATTTAATCCACATCACTGTAGTGAAATTGACAGAGATACAACGGTAAAATACCTCCAAAGATAACATGTAAGGATAAAAACATAATGCGTAGGCTGCTGATAGTACATGATCGCCCAGACCGCGGGTCATCACCCTCCATAAAAATTGACTTGCTAGACAGGAGGGGAACGGCGGATAAAAAGGAAAAAATATGACTGGAAAGATTGCGTGAGACTAGAAAGGCTAAGGAGACGCAATTGGGGGGGGGGGGGGGGGGAGGGGGGGGGGGCGGGGGGGGGGGGGGGGGGTGGGGGGGCCAGGGGGAAACGGAGAAAAGTCACGTTTCCCAAGTTGACATAAAGTAAGGAACTCGACAGAAGGGACCTTGGATATGTTACGCCACAGTCATTTATTGGTCGCCTTTGATTTGAATTCAGCGGCAGAACGCAGATGTTTGGAATATTACAAAAATTAAAAAGTAACTTTTTCGTAATATTAATGTTAGGAATATAAAAATTAGCTGGCCGGATGGCCCATTCTGAGCAGTGAACTAATATGTTCTTAATTTTACAGACGGATAGATAATATTGAAGATAATGACAAAAGACAGTGTTGTTCACATCAGCGACAGACTGTATGGAATAAAAAGTGTCGCTATTTGCACAAAAAAACACGACCTCGAGACGCAGGTGTTCAAATCTACTTAGTAGGGAAGCGAAGGGACATTGGTGGGAGCTGTGTCTAAATATAACTTTTAACGAAAAATTTTGGAGGGGAGAGAAAGGTTGGTTCAAAAATCAAGTACGTTTTTGAAAAAAAAACAAGTAGAGACGGACAGACTAACAGATAAACATCCATACTTGACTGAAGCATGACTGAAATGACTTTAGGGTAGGAAATTTGAATTTGAAATAAACCTAGGCAGTGATTGGCCACAGACAATCATTTTATCGGCGCTCAGACGCGCAAGTGGGGCCATTCCTCAATAGTTGTTCGATGATAGACACAGTATTTTAAAGTGTGGTGATTTCCAAATAAAAGAAAGTGAAATAAGTTCAGGGACGCCATACTATAGCCAGCAGCTCAGCTGAGTTTTGCTAGCATTTCTGTGTTCTTTATTCATAATCTGGTAAGATTGAAATTATTTCTTTGTATATTTTGAATATTGTTTAATGTTCGAGTGATTTGATACTGCCATATCATAATCTAGCCTTACAAACAAGTAGGGATTTGCTCTAGACCCCCCGCCCAAGTCAGGGTCTAGGGACCAACAATATACATAAACTCCAGCAAGGGTTAGGAAAGACAGATCAAGTGTTGAGAATAATGAAAAATATTACCTATCCACTTTTAGGGAAGGAAACTAATAAATATTTTTCAGAATCTATAGTCTGGGAGGACCTATCTGATGTAAAACCACCATGGTAAATGTGCTGTTTGGTCAGAGAGATCTGACCTGTCTGTATGATGTGGTTGTTGTGTCCGTGTTGTGTCCAGACGTGGGTAGAGAATAGAATTTTGACACATAGCCAATACTTTGATTGCAGAGCTGTGAGTTTCAGTTGTCAACAAGGCGGTGTCCATTCAGTTGGTGATTTTACTCGAGTGTATCTGTGCAGTACGTTGTGACAGAGACCACTATTATTGCCCGCCAGCACGGAGAGGTGGGACCACCAGATTTCAGCACCAGAGCTACATATGCAAGTTGAGTGAGCCTCTGGTCTGCTGGAAGTTCACCAACGCCTTTTAGTTACTAATACCCCATAAAATTCCTGCAATTTACTGGACACTGTGTAGTCAATATAGACAGGTGTGATGAGGCCACCCCAACAGCACAAGCATTAACTATCCTCCCAAGTAGATGACTACTAGAACATTTTAATAAAACTAACTAGTCTAGTACTTATATATGTACACTCTTGCATTTATTATGTAACATTCCATGCATTTCTTTCATAATTTTTAAATCCTTTTTTTTTTTTTAAAAAAAAAGTTCTGGTCAACATAAAACTTGATCCAGAACAAATAAATGTAATATAATTCTATCAAAAAATTTTACACTCTTGAGTTAGTTCAGTGTATTATAATATTTGTTAAATATTATTAGTCTGCTTAAATATCTGTGGGTGTATCTATAACTATCACACCACATTACATATCATTACCCTAGACATTTTACATAGCTACATTCATTAAGAAAAAAAAAAAAAGTGTGAGGTCGTAGTGGTAGCAAGAAAGGCCTTCTGACAATTCACAACTACATTTTATCTCAGGAGCCTTCACAGCTGGCCTCATACATTACATTTAGTAATATCACCATCATACAATACCATCAAACCCACTACATACATTGGGGTCTTGTCCAGGGATAATTAGCCCAACAGTAATATTAGGATCTCCTGGTTGGAGAAATAAAATTAGGGGAAAAAAAATTGTGAAATTCCCTTTAAAATTAAAAGTGTCCCTGCAGATAAAAGTTGGTGAATCTTCACAGCCAGTGATAATTAATTAGTTAACTGGTTAGTTAGAATTAGTTAGACTATAGTCATAAGAAGTACTTAGTGTATTTACTGGTTAGAGATTTAGCTTGTATATTATTATATTGTCTGAAAAGTATGGCGGAGCTAGCAAAATTCCGATCAGCTGCTGCGCTGACCGCAAAGGAGATGGGAATGGATGGTCAAATTTTAATTCAATATGTAACGGCTGAATGTGATAAATATATTGAAAGGGAAGATAGAAAGGTAGCTGAAGAGAAGAGGTTACAAATAGAGGCTGATAGAGAAATTAAGAGGCTGCAGATTGAGGCAGAAGAAAAACGACAGCAAAGGGAGGCAGAAGAAAAACGACAGCAAAGGGAGGCAGAAGAAAAAAGGTTGACTGCCGAAAGGGAGGCAGAAGATAGAAGGTTGCAAAGGGAGCACGAATTACGACTAAGGGAGCTGGAATTACAAGGCCCGGCTCCTGAAAATGGTGCCAGCCCTTTTGCCTCAGATGCTACGCCCAGTCTGGGAGCCTCAAACTCAGCTATGGGGTTTCATTTAGACCATTTTGTTGAAAAAGACGATGACATAGAGGGGTACCTAGGACGTTTTTGAGTTATTAGCTACTACATATGGGTTAGAGAGAGAGAGGTGGAGTTTAAAGCTATCACAGGGATTGAGAGGTACTTCTTATGAAGTATTTGCCAAAATGAACAGGGAAGACCAAGACAATTATGACATGTTAAAGCAGGCTTTGTTATTAAGGTACGAGAAGAATGGTGAATTTTATCGTAAGAAATTTAGAAATGCCAAACTGTTGTCTGGGGAGACATACCACCAATTCTCTGCTAGACTAGAAACCTATTTGGAGAAATGGACGGCTCTGGGGAAGACCCAAGATCTTAAAGAAATGATCATGATTGAGCAATTGAGAGAGTCCATGGCTCCAGACATGAGAAAATTTCTCATGGAACAAGGTGCAGAGAAGTTGGGGGAAATTTTAAATGTTGCTGAGAGGTATCAGGCAGCTCAGGCAGAGGTAAGTGGTGCTAAAAAGAAGCACATAGACAATTTTAAAGCTCCACAGCAAATTTAATAAATTTGATAATAGAGAGCAGGGAAATAAAGGTAGGACAAACTTTGAGCGGCCAAGAAATGACTATCGAGACAGAAACTCACAGTTCAATGACCAAAAGTTCAATGAAAGAAAACCGTTGAACCAAGGAAAAAGATGGTGTAAATGGTGCAAGAAGGATAACCATAACACCGAATTTTGTAGAAGGAAACCTTCAAACATTGCTGCAATGAAGTCGGGGACGCGAAGATTAAAGGTTAATCCTAATGGACAACAGGAACCTTATCACCCCCCAGTTTGTGAGGATGTTATTTGTAATGGGGTCACCATAAGGTGCCTTTATGATACAGGTTTGGATTATGATTCAGTTGTGAAGTCTAGCCTAGTGGACCCAAGTCAGTATACCACAGAAACAGTGGAAATACAAGGGGCGACTAAGGACATACCACTCATGACACTTCCCATCGCAAGGATAACGGTGAAAACTCGCTATGTGGAAGGAGAAATCAGAGCAGCAGTGATAGATGAACCAATCTACCCTCTGATATTGGGGTGTAGATACGTCTTCTTGGGGAATCCCGAGAAACCTGTGATCATGGCGACAGTGCAGACCAGGTCACAGAAGAAGGAGGAAGAAGGTGAACCTATAAATGCTCATCCAGAGGAGATGAGGAAGGCGCAGGCTGAGGATAGGACACTCAAGCCCTGTTTTAAAAAATTGCCCAAATGCCACACACCTCCGAGCAAGGGGGAATATTTCATGAAGAACAAACTCTTATACAGGAAGGCCGGAACTGGAACAAATGGTCACAACCAGCTGGTTCTTCCCACTTCATATAGAGATAAAGTGATGGAACTCGGGCATGCGATTCCCTTCAGTGGTCACATGGGGATCAGCGCCACAGGACAGCGTATAGCTTGTCATTACTTCTGGCCAGGGATAACGGAGGATATAAAAAGATATGTCAAATCCTGCCCAGAATGTCAAAAGGGTAGCTCCAAAGCACTGGACTGCTCCTGCAACTCTAGGGGAAATGCCCATAGTGGGAACACCTTTTGAGAGGGTTGCAGTGGATATTGTAGGACCTCTCACTCGGACCAAGAGGAGGAACAGTTACATCCTTACTCTGGTGGACACTTGTTCTATGTGGGGAGAGGCGGTAGCCCTGCCATCAATTGATTCAAAACATGTAGCAGAGGCACTACTTACAATATTTACCCGATTAGGATTCCCGCATCAAATCTTGACGGATAATGGTTCTCAGTTCAAGGGGAAACTAACGGAAGAAGTTTTTAAGCTATTTCAAGCCAGACACTTTCATTGTAGTCCGTACCATCCACAAGGGAACGGCCAGGTAGAGAGGTTCAACGGGACTCTCATTTCTATCCTGAGAAAGCTGGCACACGAAAAACCGGATCTGTGGGATCAATTCCTGCCCGCCGCATTGTTTGCGTACCGGGAGGTACCACATAGTTCAACCGGGATGGCTCCCGCAACTCTGCTATTTGGGAGGCCAATAAAAGGTCCATTAGAAGCTCTATTAAGGACCTGGACAGATGAGAAGGCGGAAGAGACTGTTACCTCATCGTATCAATACGTGAACGAACTGACCACTCGTTTGAACTGGATGGAAACTGGCAAATGATAATTTGAAGCAAGCCAGGAAGAAACATGCAGCATATTTTAATAGGAAGGCAAAGGACAGGGAACTGGCAGTCGGAGAGAAGGTGCTGCTTCTACTACCCGGAAGCCAGAATAAATTACAAATTGGTTGGCAAGGTCCATATACGGTTCTAGAGAAGGTGTCTAGAACAAACTATAAAATTGACAAAAAGGGGAAGGAGAAAGTTTATCATGTAAACCTGTTAAAGAAGTATCTGGACAGACCACTCCAGGAAAGCACCCCCTTATTGACCTTGGCTATTGCAACCCAGATGCAAAAAGAACCACTCACCTCACATGAATACCCATTACATCCTTGTGAAACCGCAGCACAGGTAAAAGTCAGTAAGCACCTGACTAAAAAACCAGAGGGAGAGAGTTCAACAGGTTCTGGAGGAACATACAGATGTATTAACAGATAAACCAGGCCATACAAATTTTGCTACAGTATGACATGAAACTGGTAGACTCAAACCCAATCTGTATGAGAGCCTATTCTATTCCGTTCGCGAAGGAGAAGGCATTGAAGGAAGAAATAGAGTATTTGTTGAAGGAGGGGATTATTTCGCACAGTGAATCATCTTTTAGTTCTAGTGTCGTTTTGTTGAGAAAACCGTCTGGGGAACACAGACTGTGCATAGATTACAGGAAACTGAATGCTGTCACAGAAGGACAAGTGGATCCATTACCAGACACAAAACAGTTATTTGCCAGACTGAACAAGGCAAAATACTTTTCAAAGGTGGATCTTAGTAAAGGCTATTACCAGATCCCAGTGAAGCCTGAAGTGAGACCTTATTTGGCTTTTAGCACTTCGGATGGACATTATGAATTCAATATGCTACCATTCGGACTGAAAAATGCTCCGAGTGTGTTTTCAAGGATGATGCGCAAATTGTTGGATCCCCTGAATAACCCATGTATCACGAATTTCATGGATGATATTCTCGTCGCCACAGAGACATTTGAAGAACACATTGAAGCTCTGGAGAGATGTTGTTTGATAGACTTCGGGAGGCGAACTTAACTGCTAGGCCAACAAAATGTTGTATTGGATGCAAAGAGTTGGAATTCTTGGGACACACTGTATATCAGGGTAATATGACCCCTGATCCTAAGAACTTGGAAAAACTGCAGAGAGCACCTAGGCCGCAAAAAAAAAAAGGACGTGCGATCATTTGTGTCGTTATGCGGATTTTATCAGAAATACATCAAGAATTTTAACGCTATTTGTGCTCCTCTGACTGATCTGACTCGCAAGGGACTTCCAGATAAAATTATTTGGACTGCACAATGTGAACTAGCGTTCCAAGAGTTAAAGGAAAAACTCACTAGCAAGCCTATTCTCAAACTGCCTGATTTTGACACAGGACTTTGTCTTAAGAACCGATGCAAGTAATGTAGGACTAGGAGGGGCTTTGTTGCAAAGATCATCTTCACCTGATGGGGAACTGAAACCAGTCGCTTATGCAAGCCGTAAATTGAATAAGGCGGAACAAGGATACTCCACAAGCGAAAAAGAATGTTTAGCGTTAATCTGGGCAATAAAGAAGTTTCAAATCTATCTGTATGGTAGGACTTTTGTGGTGGAGACGGACCATCAGCCTCTCGTATTCTTATCTCAGGCTAAGCATGAAAACGCAAGATTGCTGAGGTGGTCTTTATTGCTTCAACCTTATCAGTTCAGTATCCAATATATCCCAGGCAAATTGAATGTCGGTGCAGATTTCCTCAGTCGGCACCCCTGTGATCAAAATTAGAGTAGTGGCAGACGTGAGGAGTAATTTTACCTATGTGTATCGCTGGTTTTGGAACTTGCCATAGGCATGTTTCAAGTGGGGAGATGTGTAGTGAAATTGACAGAGATACAACGGTAAAATACCTCCAAAGATAACATGTAAGGATAAAAAACATAATGCGTAGGCTGCTGATAGTACATGATCGCCCAGACCGCGGGTCATCACCCTCCATAAAAATTGACATGCTAGACAGGAGGGGAACGGCGGATAAAAAAGAAAAAAAGAGGACGGGAAAAATTGCGTGAGACTAGAAAGGCTAAGGAGACGCAATTGGGGGGGGGGGGGAAACGGAGAAAAGTCACGTTTCCCAAGTTGACATAAAGTAAGGAACTCGACAGAAGGGACCTTGGATATGTTACGCCACAGTCATTTATTGGTCGCTTTTGCGATACAAAGCCTTTGATTTGAATTCAGCGGCAGAACGCAGATGTTTGGAATATTACAAAAATTAAAAAGTAACTTTTTCGTAATATTAATGTTAGGAATATAAAAAATTAGCTGGCCGGATGGCCCATTCTGAGCAGTGAACTAATATGTTCTTAATTTTACAGACGGATAGATAATATTGAAGATAATGACAAAAGACAGTGTTGTTCACATCAGCGACAGACTGTATGGAATAAAAAGTGTCGCTATTTGCACACAAAAACACGACCTTGAGACGCAGGTGTTCAAATCTACTTAGTAGGGAAGCGAAGGGACATTGGTGGGAGCTGTGTCTAAATATAACTTTTAACGACAAAATTTTGGAGGGGAGAGAAAGGTTGGTTCAAAAATCAAGTACGTTTTTGAAAAAAAACAAGTAGAGACGGACAGACTAACAGATAAACATCCATACTTGACTGAAGCATGACTGAAATGACTTTAGGGTAGGAAATTTGAATTTGAAATAAACCTAGGCAGTGATTGGCCACAGACAATCATTGTATCGGCGCTCAGACGCGCAAGTGGGGCCATTCCTCAATAGTTGTTCGATGATAGACACAGTATTTTAAAGTGTGGTGATTTCCAAATGAAAGAAAGTGAAATAAGTTCAGGGACGCCATACTATAGCCAGCAGCTCAGCTGAGTTTTGCTAGCATTTCTGTGTTCTTTATTCATAATCTGGTAAGATTGAAATTATTTCTTTGTATATTTTGAATATTGTTTAATGTTCGAGTGATTTTGATACTGCCATATCATAATCTAGCCTTACAAACAAGTAGGGATTTGCTCTAGACCCCCCGCCCAAGTCAGGGTCTAGGGGACAACAACATATATACATAAACTCCAGCAAGGGTTAGGAAAGACAGATCAAGTGTTGTTGAGAATAATGAAAACATATTACCTATCCACTTTTAGGGAAGGAAACTAATAAATATTTTTCAGAATCTATAGTCTGGGAGGACCTATCTGATGTAAAACCACCATGGTAAATGTGCTGTTTGGTCAGAGAGATCTGACCTGTCTGTATGATGTGGTTGTTGTTGTGTCCGTGTTGTGTCCAGACGTGGGTAGAGAATAGAATTTTGACACATAGCCAATACTTTGATTGCAGAGCTGTGAGTTTCAGTTGTCAACAAGGCGGTGTCCATTCAGTTGGTGATTTTACTCGAGTGTATCTGTGCAGTACGTTGTGACAGAGACCACTATTATTGCCCGCCAGCACGGAGAGGTGGGACCACCAGATTTCAGCACCAGAGCTACATATGCAAGTTGAGTGAGCCTCTGGTCTGCTGGAAGTTCACCAACGCCTTTTAGTTACTAATACCCCATAAAAATTCCTGCAATTTACTGGACACTGTGTAGTCAATATAGACAGGTGTGATGAGGCCACCCCAACAGCACAAGCATTAACTATCCTCCCAAGTAGATGACTACTAGAACATTTTAATAAAACTGACTAGTCTAGTACTTATATATGTACACTCTTGCATTTATTATGTAACATTCCATGCATTTCTTTCATAATTTTTAAATCCTTTTTTTTAAAAAAAAAAAAAAGTTCTGGTCAACATAAAACTTGATCCAGAACAAATAAATGTAATATAATTCTATCAAAAATTTTACACTCTTGAGTTAGTTCAGTGTATTATAATATTTGTTAAATATTATTAGTCTGCTTAAATATCTGTGGGTGTATCTATAACTATCACACCACATTACATATCATTACCCTAGACATTTTACATAGCTACATTCATTAAGAAAAAAAAATTGAGTCCACTACCACATCACGTAGCTCCAATACAGATATAAGTGATCTGCATATTATGTTATAGCATCAACTAGACAGTCTCTAGCGTCGCTAGACAGTCTTGTAACTGGAACAATGTCGAAGACATTTTCATACAGTTTTATTATAATTCACAACTCACTTTCATCGTGTAAAGCATAATTTCTCTTACAGAAATACTGGCATCATCGCACGGAGGTGTATGGATGATCCAGAGATGGAATACATAGGAATGTGACCAATAAATCTTATAACACTCAGGAGCTTAGAACACATACGGCCAACGCCTTGAAAAGACACACAACGGATCCCTCTCAAGGACCGCTCAACTCAGCTAACGGCAAAATCTGGCCTCTGCCACTTGACCACCAACAGTAATGACGTCACTTCCTATTACCAGGGTCAACGGTACGTAAACAAATAAACTACATGTCGAACTGAATCGATATCGACATACATGTTATGAACTTTACTCATAACACTATTATGTGTATATGGCTCCGATATTTCATTGCTTCCCCTTAGTTTATCATTACTACTTTTATTATTGCTATTCACTTTGTTTACTTTATATATTTTTCCACATGTTTTTCTTATACTTTGCTAATTTATTTAGTGATGTCTGTTACTATTATACATCAGTTATGACCTGCTGCCGTCGGCCACCAACCTTGTGAAATGGGGAAAGTCGGATGATGAGCAGTGTCCCCTGTGCCAGGGGAGGCAGACACTCGAACACGTGCTCTCAGCGTGTAAGGTGTCATTAGGGCAAGGGCGATACACTTGGCGCCATAAGTGCTAAATGAGCTTGCTGCGACAATAGATCTGGCAAGGATGAAAGCGAATAGCAAACCCAGGCCGAGCACCGCAAATACTTACTTTCTGAGGGCAGGAAAGTCAGCACACCCCAAACCGAGTAAACCTGGTAGCAGTTTACCATCTCTTCTTGACTGTGCAAACGACTGGGAGATAGCGGTAGACCTACTTGGACGAGGGGCATATCCAGAGAGTATCAGAAAATCGCGGAGACGGCCGGATATAGTGCTTCATTCTTCAGCAACGCTTCAGGTCATATTGATTGAACTGACCGTGCCATTTGAATCCAGATTAGACGAGCAACATTCGTTCAAAGCGGCCAAGTTTAGTGATCTGGCCGTGGATCTGAGACACGATGGGTTCACTGCAAGGGTCATGGCTGTTGTAGTTGGCGCAAGAGGGCTTGTGGCTGCATCAGTGTATGATCTATTGAAACTGTTGGGGCTGAGAGGACAGTCGAGAACAAGGGCACTGAAGAGGCTTAGTGAAACTGCCGAAAAGGCATCAGGCTGGCTGTGGAACAACCGCAATGGGCAATGGAAATCGTGACAATAAACGCTGCGGTACAGAAAACACCAGGAATTTTTCTAAGTCCACAATACGCTGAGTTTTTTGGTGTACTAGTGAACGGGCTGTGACTGAGGGGCGACAGGCGGTGTATATTATAGAGGTGTCAGTGTTCGGAATTTCAGTGGCGAACGCGCAGTGGCTCTCGTCAGCTTCACGATGGTGTCTCAGTGTGTGCGACGGAACGAACGGAATAATTTGTCTTCTCTTTGTTACTTTCACAATTGCCTCTACGGCTGGCGGAGTTGTGGATTAAAGTAGCTACCATAAGTGAAATGGGTTCATTTTCGATACAAGACAACAGGAGGCTGAGACGCTTGGGAGTCATGACCCAAGTGGGCCCGCCCCCCTTAGAGTGTAAAGGAGTATATCGGGCCGAAACACATGTCGGACGGGGGGACTTCTTCTGAAGATCAGATTGCTTCCTGTTGTATCGCTCTGTAAAGAGTTTCCTATCTTACATTTTCCTACTTGTCTTCTCCATTTTATTATTCTATTTTCTAGTTTTCCTTATTGTCTCCCGAGAGTTCGCGTTAGTGTAGCAGCAACGGATCTTACTCGGCTATTAGTGTCCTTGTTTCAAATTTTTAATGCACTTAGATTAATTCTTGCTTTTTCTTCTCAACTGTTCTCGTTTGTTTGCTGCTGACGAAGACCTTGGTATTGTAATACAGGGCATTTATTTGCCCTCTATCCAAGTAAGGTGTATACTGTGTATTTCATTACCTTACTGTTGAATGTCTTGCACAATAAGTTTTTGTTAATCCGGTTTTGTTAAGATTATATATATATATATACTACTCGTCAAAAGTCAAGGGCCATTTAGAAAAACCTTGGTTGAAACCATATAACAAATCTGATATAAACGTAATTGGTATCAGTCAAAACGGCATTTATTGAATACCAAATTGACATGTCACATAAAGAAATGGAAACACGCATTCAAACGCAATGAAGCTGTGAAGTGTGTGACCCACCTTTTCAAAGGTCACACAATAGATATTGGACAAATAGACATTTCAAAATCGGGTATGACCACCGTTTGCAGCAAGGCATTCAAGACAGCGTAGACGCATCGAGTCCACAAGGGTCCGAAGAGTATCCTGAGGAACAGCTTGCCATTCCTGAAGCAGAAATGCAATCAGCTGTGCAACATCCATTGGCAGGGGGTGATTTGTTGACAATCTTCGACCAAGGACATCCCAGAGGTGCTCAATCGGAGAAAGGTCAGGTGAATGAGCTGGCCACGCCATCCTGATGATCCCATGTTGCTGAATAAACTCATTCACCACACGAGCTCGATGGGGTCGAGCGTTATCATCTTGGAGGATGGCATTACCACCTATGGCCCCCAGAGCAGGCTGAACAATTCGTCTCAAGATTTCGTTCTGGTATCTTAGGCCGGTGTCACGTGGGTTTTGATCATTAAATTGCCTACATCTTCTTCCTATTCTCTCACCCGCATCCTTTTATTTTATTATCTTTCCGTACTTGTTTTTCCTGTATTTTTTTCGCATCACTCGTTGCGAAAAATATATTTCTTTCCCATCATCGTTTTTCTTTCTCATACTGACTAGTAACCTTATTGCATCAGATGTCAGTCGCGCAGATAGCTGTGAATATAGGTTCTCGCCAGACATACGTCTGCAGTTTCCCCGGTCAGAGCGCGGCCCGACCAGATTTCTGGGCCTGGGGTGTGAGAAATTCGTTTCGCTGGACATGAGCAGACTTTTGGTCTACCAGTTTCACCTGACACTAACGTAGGTGCTAAAACTGCCAACCCGCTTTCGCCCAGAGCAGACGGTTGTCTGAGATTTGAAACTGACACGCGTACATCTTGGTCAGTAGGTGGCAGTTACGACATGTTAGGTGTTAAACGTATCGTTTAAGCCGGAAAGGGGAGAGCATTTCGTTCTACGAAATAATAGTTCATCCTTTGTCTGGTTTAAAATATTAAACCTAGTTTGAAACTTTATCTTCATTCTTTCTCTATAATCGCAGTAGACAGGTGGTTCGCGAAGAGTAGAGCTGTATAAGCGAAGTTTCTTAGTTTGTTGCGACAATTTGTCGAACTTCTAGACTTCCATAAATATAAGCGTATAATTCTTAATTGTGCGATACCCTGTAGTGCTGTGTTTGAGGTAATATATATTATATCTAGTATTTTGTGAAATGATAAAGTGTTAAGTCGCTTATTTCATATTTCATTAGTTAGATTTTGCGCAGAGTGCCAAATTTATAGTTGGTATTATTTTCTAGTGACGCGTTTCAGTGGAAAGCAGAATAAATTATATCTTTAGCTTACTAAAACTAGTAGCTATAAGGAATTTAATTTAACGGCTAATACTCAGTCGAGAATATTTTATATCAAACTTATAAAATGCTAGATGCGACATCAGTGAATAGTGACGGAATACGCACCATATTCCTAATTCCTGATGATCGATTTTATATAACTTATTTCACCGGAAGTTTAAATAATAAGTCAAGCTGTAGGCTTGCTGTTTTAAATGTAAGTTATATTGAGTACATATATGTAAATTATTTGATATATGTTCTTTCTTTTATATAGTGAAACGGTGGTACCCAACTTGCCAGCGTTTAGTAGCCTGAGAGACATATTTGTGAGAAGCATAGACATTTCCTATCTTTAACCACGTGGGTTTTTTTGTTTCAAGTAACACGGGTCTGACAGTGCATAAGCCATCAGAGAGAGACAGTAATAGCAATCCCACTAACGGTTTCTAAAGACTAGAAATATATATTGGGCTTTTGAGCCAGTTCATATTGCTCCACAAATTTAAATGTACATGCTGCCTGGCGGCGAGAATATTACAGGAAGAATATTAACATTCCGACAGAGATTGTGACTAGTATTGTGGTGACCAAATATAGTACCTGCCTGATAGAAGACACCGATCTGACATTCATTAAATCCTAGAATCCAAAGCTAATGACATTGTGCTCGGCTAACTTTCGTGCCTGGACAATATTTTATGTGACTTAATCAGACATTCGAAAACTTAGAACACCCAAGGAATCGTTCCCTGAGACAGAGAGTTCAGTACGTCTTTTGGAACTGGGGATTTCTTGGTCGCTGACTGCATTTTTCGGGTCTGTGTGAAGGTCCTAGAATTATTAAGTTCCCAGAGGCAGCGAGCAAAGTTGTGAGTATATATGTGTGAAAAAGGCCATGGCTGAATGAATGAGGGTACACAGGTCTGAGTGTTATTTTACCGGTGTATTATTGTCACCCTTCTGCTGTCTTAACTTTTTTTTTAATCTGCAGAATTTGTTACAAAGCTAGAGTTTCTTTTTCTTAGGCTAAATCAGATTATTCAACTCTGTTCATACATTTACGAGAAAGAAAGAAACCTCTTAGACTCAACCCTATGTATCTATAACTCTTTGGGCCATCATCTGTTCTCTTAACGGGGCAGTGGGCTAAACCTAGAGTAAGATTTTAACGGGCTATCATCCTTGTAGCATTTTCTTAAATTTTATGACTATTTGTATATGTTTTCCTTGATGTAATTTTTGATGTTGTGAGAAATTTTGATATGATAATTAAAATATCTCTCTTGAACAAAAAAATCAGTGCGTTGGTCAGCTCGATCCCATTTATCTGTATAAGCATTGTTATAGTTTTCCCACGTCTGTGTGTTTACCTGTCGCCACGTGTATGTGCGTGCCCGTGAGTAGATAGAGATATATTCATATATATATATATATATATATATATTATATATAATATATATATATATATATATATATATATATATATATATATATATCTGGGTTTAGACTGTCTGACGCCTTTAAAAGCGGTCGTAGAAGATAGGTGAGAGAGAGAAGATTATCTCGATTCTCAAAGACAGCCTCTATATCACATCCTATCATCTCACGTGGGGAAATTCTATTGTGTTTTTTTTCACCAGCTCTCACTGTATCTATCACTCATTCCAACCTATTCAGAAGGGACCAACCCTAGTCTTAACTCTCCTATCATAAATCTACGACAGCCGGTCAAGTTGCCTTGGATGATGTAGAGTGGGGTCCTGCTTTGTCTGTAGAAGCCTCCTCAGCCCATTACAGAACCCCTACCATAACGATCCACCTCTTGAATTGTGTCATCAGTAAATCGCTCTCCTGGTCGTCTCCAAACTCGAATCCTGCCATCATTGAATGACACAGTGAAGCGAGATTCATCAGTGAAGAGAACTTGACTCCATTGTTGCCTTGTCCATCGGATGTGCTCGCGACACCAAGCAACACAGGCTCTGCGATGAGCAGGAGTAAGAGGGATTCTGACTGCAGGACGTCGAGCAGCCAGTCCAAATTCATGTAAACGTCTGCGAATGGTGCTTTGACTGACATTAACGTTTACAGTCTGTCTCAGCTGACATCTTAGAGTGGAACAAGTCACTGTTCGATCGCGCAGTGCTGACAACAAGAGGTACCGGTCATCATGTCTATTGGTGCATCTAGGACGACCTGGCCGGTGGTTATCCTCCACACTTCCTGTGGCCTGAAATCTCTCCAAAATTCTTTGGATAGTAGAGTGTGACACTGCAAGCCGTCTAGCAACCTCACGGACAGACAAACCACTTTCAACCCACGCTATAGCCCTCATTCTTTGTAAGGTGTCAAGACTTCTTCTCGGTGGCATGGTTTTTGCAAGTGATGAAACTACCCTAAGTCTGCCGATTGTAAAACAAATTAAGAGTGAACTCTGTTCACGAAAAGTCGCCATTGCGCGTGGAATGTCAATCAGCACGATTACTTCACCTGTTGTATCCAAATTGGACTGCCAATTTAGTGCAGTTCAGAAGTGATAGGACAGACCAGCTTACAGGGTGTGAGGGTTGAGTGACATACAACGACCAAGATAACGGGTTACTAGGAGACATCGATTTTTTTTTACCTCCACGTTTGTTTTAGTTGTAGCTACCCACTGTCTCTATTTTCCTGATCAGGCAGATAGATAGGACAAATAAAAGGTTGGAAAAACTGTGTGATATCTATCTTTTGTATCGATTTAATGAAAATAAAACCCTTCAAATCAACAGATAAAAATTTTAAAACATTTATCAATTTCTTTATAAATGCAAGTAATGAATTGAAAGAAACTAAGCCTGATGGCATCACATATAAAAACAACAATGTCTTTATAAAAAGAGAAATGAAAAAAAATTGAACAAACAGTACACACAGATTTCACAATACTGGACATGACAACACTTCCACATGAGGGACTAATACAAGGAATTGTCTCTGGAGTTGGCTGGCCGAGTTGGCAGCGAATGTTGAGTTTCCTAGAAAGTGAACAACCCCAACACAAAGTCTAATACAATTGTGTAATACGTTGTGAAAATGTCTACACTCCTGGCTCTCCGAGTTTCTGTCGGGGGTTTCCTGACGAAGAAGTTGGCTTCAATAGGCCTGCCCTTCTCCGGTGGATCACTGTCCCGTGATTGAAGTTGTCTGGCAAGGGACTAGAGCAGTGTTTCTTAATGGGGGCGTTTTCAAGATGTCTGGGGGCGTTCTGATGGGTCGCAACGATTGGGGGTCGCTGCTTCCATTCAGGGGGGCGTTGAGTACATTTTTACAAGAATCAATATGAAAAAAATTACAAAAGATATTCCCCTTCGCATAGCTTGTAATACGATAGTTTTTATTTGCCTTGCGTCCCATAGAGTGTTTTAAGGATTCCAAACTCAAAATTTTAGTACCTGGGATGTTACCATTGTCAGGAGACAGTAGGCGGAGATTTATGTCCCTTCAACACTCGAAACATTCATTAGCCTCTCGACACACCCAAGCTAACCTTCTCTCTCCACTCTCGACACATATTTTCTTTTGGAGCACATTTTTGTTGGAAAAAAATTCCTTTTTCCAAGGTCATCGCATGTCCGACAGACTGAGCACCAGCTATGGTTGGTCGTCATTGTGGGTTTCAGGCCTACATAAAAAAATGTGGCACCAGGTGTTTTAACAATTCATTGTGTTATTCATCGACAACATATAGTCGCCAAGCATCTTAGTGACAGACTCCACAAATCATTGAACTGTGTTACCAGTGTTATTAACAAAATTAAGGTGCATTCGTAAACTTTGTTGTGATAATGGTGAATAGTTTGAACTTCTTCTCCTATACACGGAAGTACGATGGCTGTCCAAAGATAACTGTTTAAAAATATTATGGGCATTATTTGATTCTGCTGTAGAGTTTTTGGATTCAATCAAAGAAGAATTTAGCATCGAAAGAGTATTGCGAAACGATGTGGCCTATATTTCAGATATATTTGAAAAGTTAAATGAGGTTCTTCTTAAGCTACAAGGAAATGAGATCAGTCTGATTAAAGTGAAATGAATTATCATGGGGTGAATCAACAAATTGGCATTAGGCCTATATAAAAATAATCTTAGTCGCCGAGAACTTTCTCATTTTCCATGTTTACTACAGTTAGGTGGGGACAGGCTTAATGATTCCGATTTATAGGTTTATTGCAGTCATATGGACGCTATTAAAAATGATTTGAGCATAAGATTTAAGGACTTGCAAGAACTAATAATACCGGACTGGGTGATTAATCCGTTTGAATCAGACGTGGAACAAGTTAGTCAACATTTACAAGAAGAATTAATTGAGCTACAAAATGACTTCGAGGCAAAAGCACGATTCACAGTCACTCACATTACGAACAATTTTGGATCCAGCAGAGGCTTGCGTATCCCGTTCTTTTGCGTGAAACTAAATTGCTAACTACAGCATTCTTCTTCTTCTTTGATCCTTAACCGCCGACCGTCAAAGCAGTCAGTGGCCATCACGCCTAGTGGCGTCTTGTAGGGATACAACAAATTGATTTCACTTTGCTCGGTCGGCGGCCACCCTTCGTACAGTGCCCCAACTCTGGTTCATTCTTTGCATCTCAGCCTCCACAGTCCTCCGCCAGGTTGTTTTTGGTCGGCCTCTCTTTCGTTTTCCTTCAGGGGTCCAAAGCATAGCTGTTCTTGTGATGGCATCGGGGTCTCTTCTGAGGACATGGCCAACCCAGTTCCAGCGTTTGCCAGCTATGATGGTGTGCATGTCCTCTTGCTTGCTCCGAGTAAGCAGATCTTGGTTGGTGATGGTATTCGGCCAAAATATTCGGTGAATTTTTCTTAGGCATGTTGTGTGAAAAGAGGACAATATCGACATTTCCTTCTCTGTAACTCTCCAGCATTCCGCACCATAGAGAAGCACAGAAAGCACACAGCTCTGATATAATCTTAATTTCGTGCTTGTGCTGTATTGAGAGGACTTCCATATGTTGTTTAGGCTAAAACAGGCTGTTCTTGCCTTATTCATTCTGATGTTGATGTCTTTGCCTGCCCCGCCGTCTGGTGTTACTATGCATCCTAGGTATGTGAAGGTGTCTGTCTGTACCAGTTGCTGATTCATTACTGATATGCGCTCAGGGCTGCTCACATTGAACGTCATGACCTCTGACTTCTTTAAATTGATGTTCACGCCCACCTGCTGGCTAAATTTATTAATTCTATCCGTTTTTTCCTGGATGTGTTGATGTGAATGTGCTAGTAGTGCAATGTCATCTGCATATTCCAGATCTTCCAATGTAGAAAATGTAGTCCATCTTATTCCTCTTGGACTGCCCTCTGTTGTCTGGCGCATCACCCAATCTATGACTGTTAAAAATAGAGTGGTTGATAAGGAGTATCCCTGTCTTACTCCTGTCTTCACCTCAAAGGTTAGGTTACTCTGCCCAACACTACACGTAAAGTTGGCATAGAGGCTTTTTATGATTGACACTATGTAGCTTGGAATTCCATAAATTACAGCATTCTCAACGTCGTATTTGGTGGAGAAGGGGTTCAGTGCGTCTAAAGGTAAGACCACAGTACACAATAGCTGACAGGAATAAAGCAATAATACCTGAAACAGGTTTGGTCCCTTTAATAAATATTGCGCACACACAGAAGCCACACACGGCTAATAATACACATAGAATAACGATGCAATGGAACTGCCAAACTAACATAATCACCGATATAATCTATCCAGTGACTACACAATGACTTTCGCTCACTAGCTAAGCCCTGTACTGAAGCAAAGCAATACGTGGACGCAAAATACTTAACATCCAGGAAAAAACCACTAGAACTACACCAACGTTCTAGCAGTATACCAAATAATCCTGACCACCTGAAAATCGTCAAGAAATATAAACCAAAAAGGCATTCACATAATCCCAGAACCACAGCTGACAAAGGGACCACGTCCGCACGGGACGGTAGACATCTCCTAGAATGCCTTCCCTCCAAAAGTTTCATATCCTCTTCCGTTCTGGCCCAACTGGCCAAACAGGTTTTAAATTCGTATCAGGGTCGACACTCTACAGCGTGACCAACTTAATATTTTATAATATTTATACTGTGACAATAGTTATAGAGTTGTAAGAACTAATTTTATATCATTTGCTCCGCCAATTTGTAATTCAAGGATAATGAACCTATGGTGTATATAATAATAATAATAAATTCTTTAAGCGCCAAACACGGCGCATAAGGCAGAAACCAGTGCTCTCCAGGTATATAGTTCCGTACTTAAACACATATTTAATATAACTATGCTTTTATACAAATGGGCGACCGCAGCTGAGATTCAAAGATGTGTGCAAGAGAGATATGAGGGCACTGGACATAAATCCAACAACGTGGGAGGATGAAGCTGCCGATCGCACCAAGTGGTGATGCTATTTACGGCGCCACCTCAGACTGGGCGAAAAAAGCTCACACAACAAGATCTCATCCAATTGTGGCTCATCTAGGCGTCGGAGTCTCTGCTCTAGGATTCTAGAGTAGATTTTACCAGGGACACTGAGAAGGGATATGCCTCTGTGGTTTCCACATTGTCGATTGTCACCTTTTTTGAAAATTGGTGTTATGATGGCAATCTCCCAATCCTTTGGTATGGTCTTGTTGCACCACGCTGCCTGTAGGACCCTTAAGAGTAATAGGTCACCTGATGCTCCCATGTACTTCACCATTTCTGGTGTTATACCATCATGCCCTGCTGCTTTGCCCATCTTGATTTTCTCCAGTGCTGCCTTCAGTTCTTCCATCTTTATGTCGTCTTCATCATCATTGGTTTCCTCTTCTGTGCTAGTGGTTATCATTTCCGATGCTTGACCTTGCTCACCATCAAGGAGTTCTGAGAAATATTCTTTCCATCTTTCCATTACTTCCTTCGGGGCAGTAAGCAATTTGCCTTGCTTGTCCTTTATAAATTTGAGAGGGCATTGTTTTTCCTTCCTCATGTTCTTTAAGGTTTTATAGAACAATTTCTGGTTTTCTTGCGCATCTTTTTCTAGCTTTTCTCCAAATTCTTCCCAGGACTTCCTGTTTTGCTGCTAGCACCTTGTTCTTTGCTTCTGTTCTAGGTATCACATATTCTCTATATTTCTCTATTTGTTCTGCTGTGTTTTAGCTCCTAAGTATTGTTTCCATGCCATTTTCTTCTCTCTTATTTTCTCTTTGACTTCCTCTGTCCACCAAGATGTCCTCTTTCTCTTGTTCCCAAGTCGGACTTCACCACATGCTTCTGCAGCAGCTGTCTTTATGATGTCCTTGAATTTAAGCCAGAGGGTTTCCAAGTCATCAGGTTGTTCTTCTGTGTTTCTCACCGCTGTAGCAATAAGCCCCTAATATCTGGTCTTAATTTCCGGCTCTCTCAGCTTGTAGGTCTTAATGCTCATTTCTCCCGTTTGTTTACTTGGTTTCTTACGTGATGTTGAGCAGTTCCTAGGCTGAGCAACACTTTCAGTTGTTCTTTTGATTGTAAGCAGGTAGTGATCACTTCCAATCTCTGGCCCCCTCCAGACTCTTGCATCCCGGACATATTTGAATGAGCTCCTCCTAACAATGGCATAGTCGATCACTGACTTCTCATTCTTTGTTTGTTCACATCTAGTGTATGCATCTATGCGCTTATGGGGGAACTTTGTGTTTGTAATGATCAGATTCTGCTCACTGCAGAATCTAAGAAGTCGCTTTCCATTGTCATTGAGAGTGTCTTCCCCATATATTCCGATAACTCCACCCCATCTAGCATGGTCATTTCCAACTCTGGCATTGAAATCTCCGAGCATGATAATTTCATCTAGGCAGTCATCCACTGTCCTTTGAAGCAGCTCGAAGAATTCCTCCTTGACCTCTGCTCTCTCATCCTCATTTGGCCCATACACTATGACCAGGTTGATTATGGTTTCTCCTTCTTTAAGTTTTACAACCATAATGCGCTCCGAGACAAAGTTCCATCTCTTGATATTATCTTTCTGGTTTTTGGCCACAATGCAACCCACGCCCCCTTTAGCTCTTTCAGATGTGGGTACACCACTGTAGAGCAGCGTGTTGCCATCGAGATCCATGACTCCTTGTCCCTTTTTCTTTGTTTCCGTTATAGCCAGGATTTCCAATTTTGCTTTCTTCATCTCTTCCACCAGCTCCTCTTCTTTCCCATTTATACTTCTTGTATTCCAAGTTCCATAAGTCGTAGTCCGTAGTCCGTTCCAGTTCGTCGCCTTTAGAATCAGTCCGGTTTTCTCTCTTGTAGTTCGCGTAATCATGTTTTAAAGCCTGTATTGCCTTTGCTTGGTGGAGGGGCTGCCTCCTTACGGCCTCCATGCAGGCCGCCCTCCTCCTTTTTCAGCCGGGCTTGGGACCGGCCTAGGCGGAGTTCACATATGATAATTGTAACGTTTATATGATCAGTAACAGTATGTCTGTTTTTTAAATGTTGCAGGAATAGAATTGCTGGTTGTGGAAAATTATTTGAGGGGTTCTGGATTAGTAAAATCTTTGAGAAACACTGCAGTATAGAATGACTAATGTCTCACTATTTGACCCCTGCACTCGCGTTGTTACCTCCAGCTTTGAAAAAAATAGAAGGAACACACTACAGATCAGGATGGATTGGAAGATCCTATTCAAGATCACTATTACAAGATCTAATTAATTACTCGAGAGAAAGATAGAGAGAGAGAGAGAGAGAGAGAGAGAGAGAGATAGAGACAGAAAGAGAGACAATGAGTTTGCGTGCGTGTGTGTGTGAGCGTGCGTGCGTGTGTGTGTTTGTGTGTGTGTGTGTGTGTGTGTGTGTGTGTATGCGCGCGCGCGCCAGGTAAATTGAACCAGAGTTGGGGCACTGTACCATGGCCGCCGACAGAACAGAGTCGAAGCAGTTTGTTGCTGCCCTACATGACGCAACCAGGCGTGATGGCCACGGACTGCTTTGACGGTCGGCGGCTAAGGATGAAAGAAGAAGCAGATGCTGGTCGAGTATACTGAAGCACAAAAGCCAATTCTTCCTTCATCATACCTTTGAAAGCCTTTGAAAATTCTAAAATTCGTTCCGAGTTTGTTTTGTTTTTTAATTGCTCTGCGCATATTTTTGACAATACCAGTCACAGAAACGTCAGGGCAAAGAGTTTTTTTTTTTTTTTCAAATTAAAATTGATCAAATCTTGTCTAAGGTCAAGCAAGTTTCAAGATACCGTAGTTCAATAGCCTTGCAATATTTTCCATAGAATGTGATGAAGTAAAAAACTTTAAAATTCGACAACATTTCGAAATAGTTTGTGGAACATAAAGCATATAAGCAAAGTATTGTTGTAGCGCGTTTTATGTCAAAAAAGGCTAATAAAAATAGATATATCAACCCCCAAAAAATGTATTAAAGTACATTCCTGAAATCTAATCTGAAATAATCTTAAGTCCAGGGAGCCCAACCAAATTGTCCATATCGGGCCGTGCAGTTACTAAGGCCGGCCCTGGCCTCACGCATGTCCTAAGAGGCAACAGCACAGATCAAAAAGTCTTTTACATTTGGACATGCACCTTTATATAACCGACAGACCCCGTGTCTAGGTTGAACGGTGCGCGCATCGCAAAAGCGAGGCAACATTTTTTTTTTTTTAAATACCAGCGTGAGGACATGTTTGGTCTAAGTGACTTTATCGTGCAAAACATCTGTTACCTAACAACCGATGCAAGAGTCAAGGAAGTGGTTTTGATCTAGCTTCCTTTAGAAGATCACCTGCAGTGCTAGTCTCTTGCTCCTTCATCATTGTCCTTCAGCACTCTGTGGCGCATAGGTCTTCAACTAATTCACGCTAAGCTTTCCTGCCCTGCGCCATCCTTTTAAGATTTTCCATGTCTTCTGTATCCTTTAGAAGTCTATGTCTCCAACAACTTTCTACCTTTATTATTAGGTTTCTCTCTTCTTCTCATACTCTGGGGGAGTAGGGGGGGGGGGTGTCATTGAATAAGAACAGCCCTGTAATGCTATCAGTTTATTGCCTAAATATATGTCCTATCCAACGTATATCTAACGCCCTTCTCATGCTCATTACAGCCGTAGAATGAGAAAGTAGAAAAGAAATTTAAAATGACACTTTACCTTCTTGCACTTTATAATTTAACAGCATCAGGCTGCGAATTTTCGTAAACTACTTATGAGTACCTCCTGATTTTAGAGAGTTCCAACGTGACTTTGTCAGAACCTGCTGCCGTGCTTCATTTTTAAGTTGCTGACACATTTGATTATGTCTACCAGTATACCTTCAGGTACACGCTTTTCGTACGTGTATCTTTTCATCTGCAGGAAGATGCACCACAAGATATTTACAGTGTGCTAATTCTTCAAAATATCATCTCCATCCTGACATATGTTGTTGTCATCTGTTATCAGGTATTCATCTTTACCACTGGTAACTTTTGTTATCTATTTGAGTATTCTTGTAATACAAGCAAGTAACCCGCTAAAAAATTAAGTAATACAGAGACCTGAGCCCTGTGAATAATGAATAAATAAGTAAATAAATAAAGGTAATTACCAGGTACTCGTTGGACATAAAGGAAGACACCAGACAATAGAAAAAAAAATGAGTGATAGGCTTACTGGGACTCGAACCGAGGACCATCCAAACGGCGCCATCGCCTTGCTGTGGACGTAAATCGTGATGGTCGTCGGTTCGATTATGTTATGAGTTTTCACAGTGTAATACACGCCGTTTCCGTATTTGCCCGAAAATGTGGGGAGGTTTTTTCCTTGTTGGTTAGAAACGTTTCATTAAAAAAAAAAAACTATATATGGGATTCTATATTGTCTACAAAGGATTATCATAGCTAGAACAGTTAAGCTTGCGATATAATCCTTCTACCAGGAAATACCGACTATTCGCAACTGTTTTTAACTTTTTTTTTTTTTTTTGGTGGCTCAGAGTTAGCAGTTCTTTGTATGTAATGTCCTGCAGTCCTAACATTATTGTAAGGTGTGTTGTATATCCAGCAGTCACTGACATTCCTTATGAGGTATGGTTCTTCCTCTTCGTTCAGTTTGTTAGTCATGCTAAATCTGGAGCATGCCGCATACCATACCTTTTTTCCAGGCCCATGCTGCATCGTCAAAGCTTATCCCTACAGCTCTGCACCAGCTGGCCAGGTTTGACGTCGTATGCCTGTGTGGATTGGGCAGTCTTGGAGAGTGTATTCAGAGGTTTGAATCCCAGTTCCAAATGGACATTCATTAACATATGATATCCTGAGGCGATAGTAATCTGCTGTGGCCAGTTCTTAGGAGGAGAAGAATGGTCTGCAGTAAGGTATGATGTAGCTCGCAGTCATTAATATTTATAAAACAGTGTAGTATATTTCTCAGTCAATTGATATTTCTTATATGGTGTCGAACATTCCGCAGTCATTAACATTTATTATTAGTGCCCAAACATTATGTTAGTCTGCTCAGAGACGAGCTGGTAAACGATGAATAGAATCCATTTTAAATGATGAACATTGTGTAGAAATCAATTTTGTATCTTCAGTGTCAATGTTTGTATACTGGCCGATATGATATCTGGAAGGGGTTGGAAATTGAGGGATATATTTATCTCATATGAAAACTCTGCTGGTAGTATACAGTCAGGAGTCAACAAGAAGGTAGTCCAATAGTAGATATTACCGTGTTGGAGCGAAGTGTTTGAGACTCTACTATACTAGTTCCAGCTTAATGAGGTGGGGTGATCAGTTCCCGTCCTTTTGTCCTTGCCTTTTTTAGCTCAAGAGCAGAGTCGGGTACTCATTTGCAGCTGGGTAAACTGGTGCGTGACGCTACCATGTTTCGAACACGGAACCGGGCAGCTTTTCCGCGAGATACAAGCGCTCTACCCACTTTGCCAGTCGGAACACTTGTCAGTACAGGCAACAACAAAAAAAAAAAAAACTGCAGTTAACATGGCACGAAAATTCTGCTGGTAAGTATGCGGTTAAAAGTACACGAAAATGTTTCTGTTGTTGATACAAGACGTTGTCAAAAAAAAGTGACCAAATGAATGCAGATAGAAAACTGTAGCTTTGGGTTGCATGAAAAGATGCACCCAGCCGCAGAATGAACACATGTAAATACAAACTGATCAACAACAGCTACAAAAATTAAAGGTACAGGACGTTTACGGAAACTGACGAAAGTAGAGGGCCAACAGTACGCGAAAACGCAGCTGGAAAGTAGCCTAAAGATTACGATCATTCAGCTGAAAAGTAGGCAGTTAGCAGTACAAGACAACTCTGCTGAAAAATAGGCAGCCAACAAGGCACGAAAGCTGCATGACGTAGACAGCCAACAGTATACAAACTCTCTGCTGGGAAGTTGTTAACCACTTAACAGTACACAAAATCTCTGCTGGGAAGTTGTCAACCACCAAACAGTACACAAAATCTCTGCTGGGAAGTTGTCAACCACCCAACAGTACACAAAATCTCTGCTAGGAAGCTGTTAACCAGCCAACAGTATACACACTATCTGACGGGAAGAATCCGCCAACATAACAATAAAGTTCTGCCAAGAAATAGGCAACTAGCCAACAGTACACACATGTTTCTTATTAGTCCTGTTTTGTTATCTTTTTACCATGTCATTATGTTAAGTTATTCAATATCCTTTCACTTTCTCACACCCTATTTTGTTTTCTAGCAAACTTTATATTGTCACAATACATTCCCATTGTCCACTTCCTAAATTTGTCTACAAGAAAGTGACTGCTTCTGTCATATATTATCTTTTTTGCACTGGTCTCTTTCCAGAAATTCTCAGTACTCTCTTAAGATATATCATCATCATCATGATTACCCATTAGCAAATGAGGAAACTAGGCCTGCAATAAATTTGTGCCCAACCTTCCTTGTCCGTGCCATTAGATTTAGGTCTTGTCATTATCTCGTTCATCTCTATCTCCAGCTCCCGTCTTTGTGTGTTTTGTTGCTTAACCTCCACTTTTCTTACCCTGTGTATTCCAGAACAAGACCTCCCTGGTACTACTATCAACAAGTTTTCTCATTGTATGTCCTACAGATCGCCAGCGTCGTCTTCTCATCTCTTGTTTCATTAGCACTTGTCTGGTTCTTGTCTTCAGATCCATGTAGGTGACCTTGTCATACCATTTCGACGCTTCTGTTCTATAACAGCAACCATTGATGAAAGTCTATAAATTCTCGGTTGTCTTGTCTGTTATTCCCCATGCTTCAGACTTGCACATTAGGACCATATTGACATCTGAGCTAGTTAGAGTACACACGCACACCGTTATTATTTTGAAAGTCAGGCAAATGGAGTTTCATAAGTGTACAAACCGCCACATCTGGTATTCATGCTACACAGCTAATGCAAGTGCAGATGTACGAAAGTGCCACTGCGCAGTTTCTCACCTAGGGTGTACTCATATTCATGTACATGTTTATAGAAGCACTGATGGACGATAATACATGAAGACGTTTGAAATAGACGTTTGAACGCTCGGTGACATAAATATTGTTGAATTTGTGCGTCTGTCGGTTCCCACGTGGGCGCTTAATTATTACGTTTCTCACCACTCGGACTTTGAGAAAGCTGCCTCATTACGCTAGTGAGAATGAATCATTTCTTACACTTTGATTTAAAAAGTTTCAGACATAGAAATCTGCATTATGGTTGGTTTAAAGCAGTGGTTCTTAGACTTTCAGAGATGTCGCACCCCATTCATTGTATCTTAAGAAGCCTAGCACCCACATCATCCTGTAGGTCGCAAAATATGTCAGATTTGCTAAAGAGAGATAGAATGTCTTTTTTTTTAAACATAAAAAAATGAATAGTACAAATAAAAGATGAATATATGAAAATTGAGCATTTTACATTTAATAGTAAACATGAGTTTACCAGGTTAATGAGCTTTCTGCTGCTGCTAGTTTTAAATTAATTCTGAGGCAGCGTTGTTTAAAAAAAATATGTGGCCAAGGTTCATTTTTGAATTCCTGTTGTAAATGTTCTACTTTGTACAAATTTATTAGCATCATGTGTATTATATTGTGTTTACGATCAACCACTTTTTGTATTATTAGTATACATCTGGCATGTCTCTCAACCCCAGACGTCGCGTCGCGCACTCCTAGGAAAAGGGGGAGGGGGTGAAAGGGTGTGCCTGATTAAGAAGCACTGGGTTAAATGATAAATGGCATATTTTGACATTTTATTATGGTCAGTGCTGCAGCCATCGGATCACCATAGCTGAGATTATTACAAAGCGTCGAGGGGGGGCTTTTATACATATATTCAACTTTGTCATATCAGATAACCCAACCATTTCTCTGAATAAGCTGATGGTCTGTGTCAGGCATCTGTCATCATGGTACACTTTCTTCCGTAAAGAGGTTGGTGACGGTCAAGCTGTCAATCTGTTCCTCTCCTGGAACTTTCATAAACTTGCAGCTTATGTCATGGTTTACTCAGTACGATGAAGAATGTCCCAAATGTTAGCAGCTATTAAATTTATTTATGGAAGGATGATTAGATAACCGTGGGGTGAACGATGGATAGATAAACATGTGGGGAAAGAGGGATATATAAACATGTGCATAGAAAGACATACAGACGAACGGACAGACGGATAAATATGTTTTCGAATAAGGGTCAGCAGTAATGATAACTGGATGCTGCTTAGAGCAAAAAAAAAAAAAAAAAAATAGCATACTTTCAATCAAGGCTGCATCTGGTATGACGCTCAGGTGAACATACGGAAAAAGACTGAACTGTTAATGAAGATTTTCAAATGTAAGGAATAATAATTCTAAGCAGAGCAAGACTAATGATGAACATAATCTTTGAAGGTAAAAAAAGGGATCCCGTTACACGCCCATTGAGGCATATTGGGAATATGGTGTTAGGCCCATATTTTCTTGACCATCGGCACACTAGGGGTGATGTGGTCAGCATCATGCCGGCCGCCTTAACCTTCCCAGAGTCACTCTGGTACCCAATTCATGAGGCTGGGTCGACCCCGGAGCCGTTTGCGGTCTAAAAATCCCACCTCAACTGGGGATCGAACTATGGACCACCGAGCTAGGAAGCCAGTGCACTAACCACTCCGCTACCGCGGCTCCAATATAATCTTTGGCTACATTAAATTTCTTGGAAAACAATTGACGCAGTTATAGCCCAATGTGTGAGGATCAAGACTAGATAGTCCACTTTCTAAATATATGATTTTTAGATAGGACTCTTATAAGGGATAAGGGATGGGAAGAGCACTTTGACAACAATAATGTCCTGTCTTCAGGACGAAGTAAATAATGATAAAAACAATACGTATTTGAAAACAAAAACCGACAGTGTCGCTAGCGACTACAACAGCTCTCAAGCATCTAACAAGCAGATATTTCATTGATAATATTGGATACTCTTACCTTAACCATGGCAACAGACCCAAGGTGCCCCACCTTGAAGTGGTGTGTCAGCTTGAGCGTCTTGATGATATTGTGAGCTACAACAGCGGGAGCTTGTGCTCCTGGTAGGTTCAACCATGCTGAGCAGGTCAAAATGGAAGGGACAGACAAAGTGGGCACACCCCTTTCCTCCAGGTTAAAGGAGGTTGGAGAACAGGGCTGACAACCCTGCCGGAAAAACCTATTTGCCACAGAAACTGAAACAGTTGTAGAAAGATATAAAAGCCAGAGTCAGGAAGAACGCTCGCAAGAGGGATGTATGACGCAGAGACCTGATGAAAGCCAGTCGATGGAAGTCATGCTTGCGACACCACTTCTAACGACGAAGGCAAAAATTAGAAAAGGCACCTGGAACATACGGACAATGCAGGAGGCCGGAAGGACAGCACAGGTAGCTGGAGAGATGAGACGATACGGAATAAAACTCTCAGGACTAGCAGAAACGAGAATAAATGGAACTGGTGAATTCGTAAACAATACAGGGGAAAATGTCTTATATTCAGGACACCAGGAAAATGTCACGGGTTGCCTCACCTTTGCTCTGCAGTAGTGGTCCAACAGTGGCCAAAATCTAGTTTTTTTTGTTTTTTTTTAACCTGAGACTGATTTTACGTGAGTATCCTTTTTTCCCTGTACAATGACAGGTGTCCTCTCGCCATTCAGGCTGATACTCGCCGATTTCGGAAGTACCCATTAGAGCTGGGTCGACTCAGAAGCCAGGGCTCGAATTATCCCAGTCCAAGTCCCGGTCGACGACACTCTTTCAAATGTTCTCGCCAGGGCTCGAACCTGGATCACCCGATCGCCAGGCACAGTGTGGTAACCATTACACCAGCGCGGCTCCCTAGAGTATCTAATGTGGGTCTTCCAAGGTATCTACCTTTGCACCCGATTACTCTTGGCAGAGTTGTAGATAGAAGAATAATGATGCTTCTACCTCGAGGGACAGTTCTCAAGATATTCAGAAAGCAAGAACAATGCTGAGTGAGTCCCAGCAATGTTAACTTTAGTATCTGCTGTCAACATTTGTGAAGGATTGTCTTATAATTTGCTCGTTCAAGCCCCCAACTGAATTACTAAGTGAAATTCTTATTATTATTTTATAGCTCTGGTTAAGTGTATTTAAGAAATTGACTGAGACATACGGGTGTAGTACATTCAAAATGATTAGATGAACGTTAAATTTGTATATACACACATAACAAATTTAATAATCAATTGTGGTTAGCAGTTTAAAAAATAAATAATTATTTTAAAAAAGGAATCATCACAGGCTGATGTTCTGGTTTTCAAAAAATGGACAGTTCACTTGGCAGCTTTTAAGTTTGTACTTAGCTACCAATAGCTTGATGGTGTCTGCTACCGCTGATGTTTGGTTCTTTGCAGATAGATGACTGGTTCAATCGTCACCGGTCAAGTCTGAAAGTTGTGACACGTTCCAAGAAGTATCAGGGAGTAATCACAAAGCTGGTCCAGCGTCTGGTGATGGTGTCTAGCGTCGACTTCAGGCCACTTATACTCTCACTTGTTCCAGAGATAGTACCCTCAATTGGTACCACCGACTAGTGTCACGAAAGTAGAGAAGAAATACACTCTTGAGTAATTAGTTTTCCTGACACACACTCATGTCCCCCCTCCCCCCCTCTTTTCATTCCACCATCCCATCTACCTCAGAACTTTACCTTCTCTGAGAATTAATCTTAATCCCAGTGCGTGGAAAACTTTAATTACATTTAGATTGAACAGGTTTACAATATAATATCATTTCTCGCATCATTCACTCCTGCTCCATATGGAACTTGGGACTACCTCTGCTTTTTGTTCTCCATAAGAAACTCGCATAAAGCAGTCACCAGCCCTTGCAGGGGTGGTTCATGAAATCATCATTCTATATGCTGAGGTTGCCAGCCTCGTATGACTTGGACATCCACTAGCAATTTTCACATATATGTCAATATATACATATTATTTCACGTGTTAAAAATGCAAAATATAGAATTATAAATGTACTGCTTACCCCAAAATCACTTTTGGGAATATAAACTAGCTTCTGGCTCAAAAGAATAGTTATGGCAACTTGTTTAAGATGTCTCTTCCACGTGCTCTAGGGTGTTACTTTACAATAAGTTCCCACTCTGACCTCGTATTCAGATTCCTAGGAGTCCGGTTTTCCGTGTTAATAAAGGTAGAGTTTTCCTGGGATATAAGTCCTCAAGATGCTAAAACAAGGTCCAGTCCGATACATGGAATTCTAACCCTTTTCTTTACTCTGGCTGTCTGGCTGATCGCTTGACGAATTGAATTTCCATAGTGCTTTACCCAAGAGAAAGTGTCAGGATATATTACAACTTTCGTCCCACGCACGTTGTTGTTTACTATTAGACCAGCTCCAATCAGAAATATTGTTATGTTTACATCTCGAATGTCGGCCAATAGTTTAAATTATGCATGGTTTGATAGCGTTTATTTTAAAAAATTTCCTCATAGGAAAACTTTGCGTGTTATTTAAAAGGTCACTTTCCAAATATGGAATTATTATATCCGTCGATTCGAAGTAATGATTGCAACTACAACTCCCTACATTATCATAAATAATATCTTCGTAACAATACTGACTGGAAGCTATTACAACCTTCCATCTTTCAGGTGCATGTCTGTAATATGTCCACAGACGGATAATTTATCTCCCCGTACTTGTGCAAACACCAACCTTCGTTTGACCGTCGGGCTGTGACTCTTCACGACAGTAATCGGAAGGTCACACTAGCCATATCAGCGATAAGCGAGCTCACTTGCCCTTTTCGCTGAATCCGGCGACCAGTGTCTGGTACACGAGAATTTTACCAACTTGACTGTCGGTCAAGATTGCTTCATTCGTCTACTCGTTCAGTAGGGATGAACAGGTAAACAGACATGACAAATTATTACAGGAAGTAGTGCAAAGATTGACTCGAAGTTACCAATACTGCCAGAGAGGAACAGAGAGCGAAACCAATTGTGTGACACACAAACAGGCGGGGTTGGTAAAATAATGTTCCAGGAAGCCAGAAAAGCGCTAATATAATGGGAATCAATTTCACCAAGGATAATAACGGCAAGATTCCAGGGCAAAAGGAAGAAAAATCACCATTATTCAATGTTATGCCCCTACAAACAATGTAGATGAAGATACGAAGCAAGATTTCTATGATTAACTCCAAGGAACATTGGACAAAACACACAGGAGAGACATTAAGATAGTAATGGGAGATTTAAATGCAAAAGTAGGAGTAGACAACAAAAATTGTGAACTAATCATGGGAAAGAATGGCATAGGAAACTGAAATGAAAATGGAGAACTCTTTGTAAACTTTTGTGATTTGAATGACCTCGTCATCGGAGGGACTATCTTCCCACACGAAGACATACACAAGACCACATGGAACTCCCCAGATGGGCGCACGCAAAATCAGATAGACCATTTCGCCATAGAAAGAAAATGGAGACGCTGCCTACAAGATGTTAGCGTAAAGAGAGGAGCAGACCACCACATTCTCCTAGCATCACTGAGGATAAAATTGAGGGCGCACAAAGACAGAGCAGAAAGAGCAAGCCCGAAATATAATACCAAGAATCTTATGAACAAAGACACAAGAGTTCAGTTCAACCTAAAGTTGAGAAATAGATTTGAAGCACTGGAGAACCTTGAAGAGGAAAGTATAAATAATCATTGGTGCACAATTCAGGAATCTTACAGGAATACGTGTGAAGAAGTTCATGGCAAAAGAAATAAACAAGAGAATGAATGGCTCACAGAAAACACATGGAACCTCAAAAGAGAAAGTAGAGACATCAAACAGCAAGTAAACATCTGTAAAGATGCAGAACAGAAAACACAACTGCTCACAATATATTTAGAGCTAAACAGGAAAGTGAAAAAGAGTGCTAGACAAGATAAACTAGAATTTATTGAAAAACTTACAGTGGAAGCCGAGATTGCGACAAAAAAGGAAACTTGAAAACATTATATAATGTCACTAGAAGTTTATCGAAGAAACAGCTAAACCACAATACACCAGTGAAGAGCAGAGAAGGACAAAACATTAGCAATGAAGAGAAACAAAGGGCCAGATGGGCTGAATATTTAAAGGAAATCTTAAACCGAAACCAACCAATACAGCAACCGATCATAGAACCAGCAGAAGAGCCACTACAGTGCAACATGAACCCACCCACTAAACAAGAGATCTCTCGGGCAATAAAACAGCTAACAAGTGGGAAGGCTGCAGGACCAGATGGAATACCACCAGAAGCCCTGAAGGCAGATATACCATACACTACAGAGTTGCTACACTAGCTCTTCAAGAAAATCTGGGAACAAGAGGCCATCCCAAAGAGCTGGAAGGAAGGCCACATTATCAAGCTGCCAAAGAAAGAGTTTTGTTGGACCATATTAAGAAGGCTGTGGATGACAAACTCAGAGAAGAGCAGGTAGGATTTCGTGCAGGAAGTTCATGTACAGACCAGATAGCAACACTCAGAGGAAAACTATCAGAACCCTTCACAGTACAATGCGGGGTCAGACAGGGGTGTCTGCTATCACCAACAATTTTTCTCATGGTTATAGACTGGGTTATGAGACAAACAACAGAAGGAGAGAAAACAGGAACACAGCGGACATTCAACAAACAGCTGGGGGATCTTCATTTTGCAGATCATTTGTGCCTTCTACCACATAAATAGCAAGATATGCAGGAGAAAACGAATAGATTAGTGACAGAAGCAGCAAAGATGGGACTGCACATAAATGTACATAAAACAAAGGAAATGAGGATAAATAATACGCTGATGGACTCGATGAAGATCAATGATCAAGTTATTGAAGATGTAGAAAGATTTACATATCTGGGGAGTAACATTGACAAAGGAGCGGGAACCGATGGTGACGCCTGTTCTAAGATAAATAAAGCCAGATGCGCTTTTAATGCCCTTCGACCAATATGGAACTCCTCAGCTATATACAGAGAGAACAAAATCAGAATCTTTAACTCAAATGTAAAGTCCGTCTTGCCGTATGGCTCAGAGACATGGCATGTCTCAAAGAGTATCACCTCCAAAGTACAGATATTTATAAATAGATGTCTCCGACGGATCCTCCGTATAAGATGGCCAGATGTAATAACAAATATAGAGCTAAGGAAAAGATGCGGCCAACAGCCAATACAAATGGAAATTACGGTAAGAAGGTGGAGATGGATAGGACATACACTCAGAAGAGAACAATCAAGCATAGCAAGAAGTGCCATTGACTGGAGCCCACAAGAGAAGAGAAGAGTGGGGAGGCCAAGGAGAACTTGGAGAAGAACTGTGGAAGATGAGGCTAAGGAAATTGGAATGACTTTGGCACAGCTGAAACAGACAGCCCACAATAGAAATCGATGGAGAGCTACTGTTTTAGCCCTATGTTCCACGGGGAAGGGAAAGAAATGATGATGGTGAACCATCGCATATGCAGCGGAGGTCACGATATAACGCTCATGATGATGCACTTACTTACTGTTTGTAAAATCAAGATAATGCAACGACAGTGGACAGTGAAATGGTATTGTCATAAATAATCGTGGAATTTAAATTAACACGCATAGACTAAACCAAAATAATAGTTATGCATAACAAACTTATCAGTGGGACAGATAATTTTAATTATTGGCCATTGGTTGCCATGGAAACGGCACCATGTTGGATTTAATTATTTATTTCAATCCAATAAGGCGTATATATTTTTGTGAGTACTTAACGTCTACTTAGCTCACTCTTGCTGTGATGAATATTGGTTAGCTGAGAGCCAGGTGTGCCGCAGTGGTTTTTATGAGCCTGTGTTGTTGTAGCAACACTATGATGTTGTTGTAGCATTACTGTGATGTTGTTGTAGCATTACTGTGATGTTGTTTACCCATCTGACTCTTGGTCTTAAAATCCACTGCCTCTCCTCCCCTTCCCCTTGAGCGCTGTGTTCCACCTTATTATAGGATACATTGTCAGAGTAAAGTTAATCCATTTTGAGAAACCAACGTAGATTCAAAAATATATTATAAAACAGGGGTATTCAACCTGGGGTACGTGTACCCCTAGGGGTACGAGAAGACATCTAAGGTGGTAGGCCTACGTGAAAAAAAAAATCTGCCATTGCACTGTTGGAGGGTTTTCTTATTTTCATTATTTTAAGTAAATTATTTTGAGAACTGAAAACTTTTTTTGAAACGATAACATGTTGACGCAATAGAAATTTTATTTTATTATTTTATTTTTCCATCTTGTTTCTCTTTTATTTTATTTTGAAACAATAGTTCTGTTGTTTATTCTGATACACGTCTAAATCCTGTCTTTTAACTCCCTGCCTCTCGTAATAAGTGTGTGGGGTGGTGCATGTGGGAGCGGAACGGCGAGAGTCAAGTTAAAGGCTTGTAGCGATGCAGCAGCTTGGCGAGATTATTTGGCGCAACAGCCGCAAGAGGCGCCACTAGTTTTTGTAATATTTTGTTGTTATGTCATATTAATTTCTCAATGTTCACATACGCTTAAATTACTTCATTTAACATTAATTTTGACTAGTTTTATCATTATTCATTTGTTTCGTTGATTGTAGTTAACATTAGCAAATTAGTTTTGAACCAGTTATGCACCTATAAACTTGGGGGAACATACTTAAAGATAAATTGTATCTGAGGGTACGCAAATAAAAAAGGTTGAATACCTATATTCCAGAATATTTGCCTCAGCACTTTCATCATCATCACACCATCATCAACATCATCATCAACATCATCATCAACATCATCATCAACATGATCGTCATCATCATGATCAAATCACCATCAATATCATCATCAACATCATCATTAACATCATCATGAGCATCATCATCAACATCTTTATCAACATCATCATCACCATCATCAACATCGTCATCAACATCATCATCAACATCATCATCAATGTCATCATTAACAACATCATCAACATCATCATCAACATCATCATCAACATCATCATCAAAATTGGTATCAACATCATCATTAACATCATCATGAGCATCATCATCAACATCGTTATCAACATCAATATCAACTTCATCAACACCATCATCAACATCATCATCATCAAGGTTGAATACCTATGTTCTAGAAAATTTGCCTCAGCACTTTCATCATCATCAACACCATCATCAACATCATCGTCAACATGATCATCAACATCATCATCAATATGATCGTCAACATCATGATCAAATCACCATCAATGTCATCATCAGCATCATCATTAACATCATCATGAGCATCATCATCAACAACTTTATCAACATCATCATCATCATCATCGTCATCAACATCATCATCAACATCATCATCATCAATGTCATCATCAACAACATCATCAACATCATCATCATCAACATCAACATCATCATCATCAACATCAACATCATCATCAAAATCGGTATCAGCATCATCATCAATGTCATCATCAACATCACCATCAACATCATTATCAACATCATCATCAACATCAACATCAGCATCAACATCATCATAAATGTCATCACCAACTTCATTATCATCAATAACATCATCATGAGCATCATCATCAACATCGTTATCAACATCAATATCAACTTCATCAACACCATCATCAACATCATCATCATCAAGGTTGAATACCTATGTTCTAGAATATTTGCCTGAGCACTTTCATCATCATCAACACCATCATCACCATCATCGTCAACATGATCACCAACATCATCATCAACATGATCGTCAACATCATGATCAAATCACCATCAATATCATCATCAACATCATCATTAACATCATCATGAGCATCATCATCAACATCTTTATCAACATCGTCATCAACATCGTCATCAACATCAACATCATCATCAATGTCATCATCAACAACATCATCAACATCAACATCTTCATGAAAATCGGTATCAACATCATCATCAATGTCATCATCAACATTATCATCAACATCATTATCAACATCATCATCAATGTCATCATCAAAATCAGCATCAACATCATCATAAATGTCATCATCAACTTCATCATCAACATCATCATGAGCATCGTCATCAACATCGTTATCAACATCAATATGAACATCATCAACATCGTCATCAACATCGTCATCAACATCATCAACAACATCATCACCAACATCATCACCAACATCATCACCAACATCATCACAAACATCGTCATCAACATCATCATCAATGTCATCATCAACATCATCAACATCATCTTTTTTTCTTTTCACTCCTTACGGAGCATGTGGCCATCACTGAAGCTGGTCCCCTTGCATGAAGCCTGCACCAAAGATTCTCATTTTCCTACAGCGGTAGTTTCTGTGGTAATTAGTTTTACATTATGAGGTTGCCAGCCCCATACAAAACCTCATATTAAGTGCCTTATACGACATACCTGACGGTGGAGTAGTTCTATTCTTGATTTGCCCCTTCAGAAACCCCCGGGGACATCAGCATTTTCAACACCATCATTTTCAACACCATCATTTTCCTTTGAGCTCCTTGGTACCAGGTTCGATTTCCAGGAGAGGGAATTTAATTTATGGACATTTTTTTTTTCAGAACCAGTGGTCCAATGATGTCATACTCTCTTTCCCCCGTCTCTTTGGAAGTGAGATCGGATGTTAGGTATTCTCGGATAAAGGCGAAAAAAAAGGAGGTCCCGTGTGCAAGTTGCGCACGTAAAAATTCTTAGGGCAGGTGGACATCGTAAATAGTAGGCCGTATGGACGCTGCAATGGAAAAATTTAAAAATTAGAAACCTACCCACCACAAAAATATTATTATTGAAAGTGTGATTCCTATATGCACACATTGGGATTCTCGCCGGTTCTACGGAGTCATGCACTGTGCTAAGATCTTCCTTGTGTGATCTAAGGGAGGAGATCCGAGCATTGATGGAGTTGTCCGTGTGCAGTGAACATGGTCCTTAAAACCAAACCAAATCTTTGAGTTCCTTACGAGGCATAGAGCCACTACTGTAGCTGGTCTCCTTACAGGAAGCTTACACCAAGCAGTCACGTGCTCTGGCAGCCGTGGTTTCTATGGTAATTTGTTTTACAGGATGAAGTTGCGAGCCCTTGGATTAGCACACAATAAAATACCGTAGTCCCATGTAAAAACACATTATGTTTTATCATGAAACGAAGTACATAACGGACGGACACTAAGGGAGATAACAGTCAGTTCCTGAGACAGAAGATCACATTAACAATAATTGTCTAGTCTAGAGCAAAGCTTCAATCATGACTGAATACATTAATTGGACAAGCGTTGGGCACGTGTGGATTACTCAGCGATTAATTAGAGAATATTTCCTCAGGCCATCGATGTTACAAGGCTAAGGGTTAAGCCGCTCTTTATCTAGTTAGCTTAACCGCAAACATTGCTTGTTGTAAAATGAACCTAGTTAGTATTAAGTAGCACTGCTGGATTTACCTGGCATTGTCTTGTAGCATAGAGGAGAAGCGTGCGCTCAACCCTATCAATAATATTGAGAATTGTTATTGTGCAGTGTTTTTTACTGACATGGGTTCCATTAAGGCAATCTGTACTGGGGTTTCTAATTCGTCTACCAAATAACTTTATGTACGTGCCATATGACTAGATACGAGGCGAGGAAAAGGAGAAATTTAAACTTTTTATCCTGTCAAAAGATAAAGCACAGAATGATTGCAGATGAAACGATAACTGATACCTTAGTGGTTGATGATTTGGTAGCTGATGAACTGAGAGCGTTACTCATTATATATATATATATATATATATATATATATATATATATATATATATATATATATATATATATATATATATATAGTGACCGGCTGGCCTACACTAGCATTTATACGTGTTATAATACTACATAGAATAAGAATGACAGATGTTAAAATCAGATAAAGCGTTTTTGCACAAAACGCAATATAATTTTAGGTTCAGATAGCAGTCACGACGGTGAGAGGCATAGTAGAGCTGTCTCAGAAAATAATAATAAATGCGTGTATGCGTGGAAAGTGTGAAATGAATGTTGTGAATTCTTGGGTTCTTTCCATTGTTTAGAGAGAGAGAGGCGTGTGGAAAAAAGTCGAAAAACAGTAAAAACGTGTGCAAATGTAGATAAATGTAACGTGTGGAAAAAAAGAGTGAGACGTGTGGAAAATGGCGGGAAAAAAGAAGAAACTGTATAAAAAGGAGAGATGTGCGGGATTAAGAAGGACTTTAGGAAGGATTTTACAGACTTCGGATTTTTAGGTATTTAGGGATTTTTAGAGAGTGTTTAGGAGAACTTCGTCTTTGAGATTATCAAGACTAGTTTATTTTTACTTCAGTTGGATATATTTTCATTTTGGATATACTCACTATTTTGTTTAAGCGTAAGTAACACGTACTTCATCATTGTGTAAATACCAGTGCTGTTCAAATGACGGGCAATAAACTCTAATTGAATTTTCTGGATTGCTGTTTTTATTGGAACGTTACAGTTGCATCATTTAACAAACCATTATACGATATATTGCTTATCACTAAACCTAAAAGGGTAAGAACGAACCTGAGAAGGAAAATAAACATCAGTCAAGAATCTCCATCTCAGGCGGAAGGCCTGTAATTACTTGAACAGAAACATATAAAGGATTAGCTCTCGTCAATATAACTACCTGCGCAAGTAACTGACGCGGGCACAACGCACTCATTGGCGCCGTGACCAGCCCTTTTCTTTAGTGAAAGTAATACACTCATTGACGTCGTGACCAGCCCTTTTCTTTAGTGAAAGCATACTCATCTTTGGCGCGCAAACAGCCCTTTTTTTCTTTAGTGATAGCAGACAGGCCTAATCACTAATCACTATCATGGATCCACAATCGTTGCAACAGCAGCTTGATCGGCAACAATTACTGCTCCAACAGCAACAACAACAACACTTAATTAATATCCAGCAACAGCAGCAGTCAGCTCTACCAATTCACACACCCCTTCCAGACGACGCAGAGCCAGCTATGATTGCTCTACAGAAAATTACGGAGTCCTCGTGTAATGTGGACCATTTCGCCAAGTACCAACAGGTCCGAACTGTCGTAACTCCATTTGCTGGGGATGCTAAGTCTTTCAGGAAGTGGCTAGTGGACATTGACAAATTTGCTTCTCTTATAAACGCTGCATGTGATGAGGACCGCAAAAGAATAGCTTACCTTTCTTCAGATTCTTTGGTGACCGATTTTCTCCGTCGTATATCTAAAACATATCCCAATGAGACCTTTGATTCACTGAGGAAAGAGCTTGTCCAACGCTATAGTGATATAACCGATGGACAACATGCTTGGACTTTACTTCGCAAAATACACCAAGATAGACACGAACCAGTGCAATTCTATGCTGATCGATTACTCAACTTGGCTGAGGATGCTTTTTCCAGACGGGAACATCCCTTCCCAAGAGCTTGAAAGACATTTATTTGGCATTTTTATCGACGGGTTGCACGCAGATAACCTTAAACTCCTTCTTAGAAAGGATACAAAGACCATTAAAGAGACCATTCAACTAGCGGTGACTGAAGAAAATGTTCGTAAAAGGTTCCAGCAACGAATTGGCAGGGAACCAAAACTAGACTATTCCGAAGAATACCACGAGCCGATGGAAATTGGCCACTCAAGACCACATTGGAGTAGGAACAGAGTCCAATCAAATTACAATCATGCCAACCAACATGCAGGACAGTCTCATTCTCATCAGCAACCCAGAAGACATCAACAGAATGTGCACCAGGTTACTGCCTTTACGTGTTTTATTTGTGGACGCCGAGGACATACTTCTTACCAATGTACACAAACATAGAGTAACAATCAATACAGAGCACATCCGCAACAGTATCAGAACCACTCACAACGTTCTTACTATGGAAATGGTGATCAACAAAGACCTCACCCACAGCGAAATCATTCCTTCAATCGAAGCCAGCCCAGATCTTACAACCCATGTCAGGGAAACGCTCATGTCAACCGATAAATAGGACTACTCGGTATGACCACAACAGACATAACTTAAACAACAGTTATGAACAAAGGTCCTACACCTCCAAAAACAAACCTCAACATCTTAGTACCGATTGCAAACCACAGCTAACAGTAATCAATCATATACATTTATCACCTGATCCCAGTTCATGCATAATATCTATCAACAACAAAAATTACAGACCTCTGATAGATACTTGAGCCATCATTAGCTTGACGAGAGAGCAAATATACCTACAGATCAGGAAACATGTCAGATTTGTACCTTCGAAAACCTATATGGCTTCTGTGACTGGCCAACAGTTAAAATCGATTGGAACTGCTTATGTGACACTTCAAATTGGACATCAAAAACTTATTCATCACTTTATAATTACAAGAGGCATGTCTCGAAACTTCATATTAGGACGTGATTTCTTGAATAAACACCAGGCAAGAATTTACTTTGGTCTGAAGAAAATAAAGATAAATGGTGAATATATTATGTTGAAAGATGACATCCATATCGCATCATTAGTCCGACTAACTGCACCAGTGACATTGCAACCACACTATCTTATTATAGTAAAAGGACGTTTTAGGGATCCCAATACTTCAATCCAGGACACAGAATTGAAGTACAACCTTTAACAGATAATGCCATTAACGAAGATCCCCACATCAGTATCACTGAAGGAATCGCGGAAGTTACCACCACCCGTGATTTCCCTGTAATGATTTTAAATACCTCAGGGAAGGCGACATCAATTAAACGCGGTGCAATTATAGCGCAAGTAAAATTTGTGAAAACAAACATAACAGACAAGGTTCAATCTTTTTCGACCCCCACCATCAAGAAAGAAACACAGATTGATGATCACAGTCACCCTCCTCCATTCCATATTCCTCGTCAGCCCCTACACTGTCTCCCATGCCCCCATACGAACTTTGAAAAATCACAGCGCCGGGATACATGTCCTATCACCAAACATTCAGTCTACGTTCCGCATAAACCGAATGGAAGGAGATTCCATTGTGAAGCCGAACACAGCTATTACAAGGATAACATGGATAGTGATACTGGTAAACATACGAATTACACACGCCGAACAAACGAACAGTGTAACTTTCCATGTGCCTACCCAGAGAGATATGTGAGTAAACACCATAATATTCACTGCCTTACAGAGGTGCAGAAGCGAAAACTTCAATTGATTATGACTTGAATTATGCGGATATCGTAGATCAAGAAATAGTCATTGATGCCTACTGTAATCCTCTAACACCAGCACACTTACGCCTTATAAGACAAATGACAGAACTTCTGCAAGGAAATTTTACGCTTATAGGAGAAAACAGCGGGCAGGGAATAGAAAGGTTTATCACGGGAACAGATTTGGCACTGAAAGATATTATCCAGGAACTGATAATGACAGTTTACATCACAGGAAACGCAGTTTTCAGGAGATTAATCTTGTTCCACACAGATGTTGTACTCGTACAGTGAAATTTATTCATGCTCTAATGCGTATTTATAATGTTAACTCACACCTTTGGTTCTTCACCCTCTTCACTACGCACACCCTGTCCAGACGTTGTGTGCTCAACATCACCTCTGAATATTCCGCTATATCGGTCCAACCTCCGTTTCACGACCTTCATCTTCCCCCAACTTGCTCGATTCCTCATAACTATTTTTGAACTGATGACCCATTCCATACATCTTCCGTTCTAAAGATGTATTTACTACTGAGAATATTTCTATTTAATTTCACTCTCTTCTTTCGTGGTATGGCAACCTCTCAAATTCATCCATCCAAACCGTAACTACTTTTTCTAAACACCCCCCCCCCTCCCCAGCAGACTAACTGTGAATTTCCCCATGCGAGTTTTTTTACTTTCTCCCACGCCTCCCATTCATTCATCCAGCAACCCCCCAGCTATATAATTGTACTATACCCCCCTTCCCCTTTTCTCCCTTAGTTGACGCCACACTGTGCCGTCAATGGGACTTCTCAAAATATCCAGACAGCGTGACCTTTCCCCGCTCTCGTTGACAATCGCGGAGGTCATTGTGAAAGGTAATTATATTTCTGGTCAGTTATGATTCAGATGTATGTATTAGGTTAGGATACAATTATTGTCCTGAAGATTGATTAAAAGTTCGAGTTTTATTTGGCATGACCAAACCTTATACAAGGTATGTGTTGACTTGAGAAAAGTTCTTAAGTCTTATATTGTTTATGTATATTGAATATCATAATTCCATGTTTTTATGTATTACTACTAGCGTTTGTTAAGTAAAGATTTACATAAGTATTGTATTAATGCATGAATATCATTTACATTGCGTATTGCACATTGCTATCCATATCCCATACTGTTTTATAGCAAAGTGTATAAACAACTTGTATGTGTCCCCCGTTTTACGCATTATAAATCTACTGGGACCCCTCGTTTTACGAAAACAATATTTATTATTTTTTTTTTTTTGTTGCTCACATGTATACTGAGACCTTGTAATTTTTTGTTATTTGGCTCACATGCGTATGCCCCCATTCAATGACTTGTACCAGTAACATAAATTTTTCTCAACCATTGTCCATTGCCAACTATCTATTAAGTATATGCCCCCATATGATATTTTGCTCCAGTATGAATGTTAGAATATTGATATTTTTTAGTTGATACGACGAAATTGTCTCCCCATGGGATACATTTTTTGGCCCCGGGACTTGTGTAACCGGCTGGCCAACACTAGCATTTATACGTGCTATAATACTACGAAGAATAAGAATGACAGACGTTAAAAGCAGATAAGGCGTTTTTGCACAAAACGCAGTATAATGTTAGGTTCAGATAGCAGTCACGACGGTGAGAGGCATGGTAGAGCTGTCTCAGAAAATAATAATGAATGCGTGTATGCGTGGAAAGTGTGAAATGAATGTTGTGAATTCTTGGGTTTTTTCCATTGTTTAGAGAGAGAGAGAGAGGCGTGTGGAAAAAAGTCGAAAAACAGCGAAACTTGTGCAAATGTAGATAAATGTAACGTGTGGAAAAAAGAGTGAGACGTGTGGAAAATGGCGGGAAAAAAGAAGAAACTGTATAAAAAGGAGAGATGTGCGGGATTAAGAAGGACTTTAAGAAGGATTTTACAGATTTTGGATTTTTAGGTTTTTAGGGATTTTTAGAGAGTGTTTAGGAGAACTTCGTCTTTGAGATTATCAAGACTAGTTTATTTTTACTTCAGTTGGATATATTTTCATTTTGGATATACTCACTATTTTGTTTAAGCGTAAGTAACACGTACTTCATCATTGTGTAAATACCAGTGCTGTTCAAATGACGGGCAATAAACTCTAATTGAATTTTCTGGATTGCTGTTTTTATTGGAACGTTACAGTTGCATCATTTAACAAACCATTATACGATATATTGCTTATCACTAAACCTAAAAGGGTAAGAACGAACCTGGAAAGGAAAACAAACATCAGTCAAGAATCTCCATCTCAGGCGGAAGGCCTGTAACCACTTGAACAGAAACATATAAAGGATTAGCTCTCGTCAATATAACTACCTGCGCAAGTAACTGACGCGGGCACTATATATATATATATATATATATATATATATATATATATATATATATATATATATATATATATATATAGATAAAGAGAAACGACAGATGACGCTGAAACACCCATACTCATGTAGATCATGCCACTTCCAAAATATGAAGAAAAAAAATCCTAGAATCTGTATTATGCAAATCTAGATATTCAATGAACTTCAGGTGCCCCAGAGTCAGTACAGTGGGCGTAGAAATGGGAAGCTGAAACACAGCATGCTGTGATGAATTTAAGGGACACAAACATTTAGTCTGCGAAGAAGGAAACTCATTCTTAGACGATCGTATATTCTTAGAATATTTGTGGATGTACTAGTCTCACCAGTTTCTTGTCTAACATGTGAATTTCGTTTCCCTACTTTCAGACATAAATTACCTCTCAAAAAACAGTTGGTATCTTTCCATCTGTAAACGTTATTTAATTGGTTTTACGTGTGACTGTAGCCTAACATATTTTGAAGGCGGTTGTTGATGTTTACATCAGTGCTAGTACTTTACTATGTTGATTTTTTTTAAGATTGTGAACAACATTTTATTCGCCTGCTTATCAAGTGCTCACAAGTTGATTTCGTATACTAATATCAAGTTCCACTCACTCGAAAGCTTACCGCATGAGTAAAGATAAAGCACGCACAAGTTGATTCTCATATTTATGTCAAATTAAACTAACTCTGTAAAATTAAACTAACTCAAAAGCGTATTTTATGAATCAAGAGTACATACTCACAAGTTGATCAGTCTACATACCAAGATCACTTAGTCACAAGTTGATTCGCCAACATATCAAGCTCAAATTACCAAGTTCAGCGACTCACTATGTCAGTACATGAAGTGAAGTCATCAACTTTCATCGTATATTGGACGACGTAAATTCACTCTGACTAGCTTCATTGCGCGAAACTCACTTGTTACCAGAAGATCATTTCGTGAAGAGCTCCAGTCTAGCCAGTGCCTTTCAGAGATCAGACAGCAGACATTTTCCTGAGACAACAGTCAACGATTTATCAATGCTAGAGAGAGATTTAAAAATATTGAAGGATAGTATGTCTTCCAAGTTCTCACTTCTACAAAAGTTTTCATCAATACGTCCTAGTCTTGGAGATAAACCCACACAACATACCATACACCTACATTGGACAGTCTATGCATACTTGTGTATCATCATACAGTGGAGGCGCATTGACACATAGAGAGTGTAGATTGGACATCAGTGTGGTAACACATATCACACCATCATTTCAGTATTCACATAGGTTCACTATCCTATTTAACTAACTACATTATTTATCTCATCTGTGAGTGAATTTTCTTTCACCATAATCACTTTTTATTATCTACCAACCCTATATGTGCAAATATTGTATTAATAAACTCAATAACCGTTTTGAACATTATCTAGTTCGTTAATGTATCACTCGTGCTGTCGGTGTTAAATATTTACATATAGATAAAATTCTACAGTTAGATGAGGTTGTGGGCTCTTTCTTTATCGAGATCTAACGATAGAAGCTAAGGTCGTGGGGAAATAGACCACTTTCCATAATTTACTAGAAAACACTATCTGGTGGAGAGCATTCGCATTCTCTTCCTCTTGTCCTTATCTCGAATAGGTCTCTTTCTTTCTTAACGAGCCAATTTCTGGAGACCTTCTTGATAACATTCCATATGCTTTCTCCAGCGACAACTACGGTTGTAGTTGCACCAATATACACTTACAACAGCCCTTCAGGTGATAGCTCTCAGCTGCTTTTCCTTTCTGCGTGTTATGCTCTCTTCTGCTTGTTATAAGAGCTTCTTTTCGCCTGGTCTGAAGTAGCGCCGCAGGGAGCATCTCCACTTGGTGCGATTGACAGCTTCGTCCTCCCAGGCTGCTGAATTTATGTCCAAAGTCCATAAGAAGCAACAAGGGAAATGATGGTATCTAGATCGTACATTCGTCGGTTAGTGCAATGTATTGAAGTGCAAAGCCAAACTGGACGAGATCTCTTTTGCTGAAGATCTCTACGCGGCGTCTTAAATAAAATAGTATCTATGTAAATATTGCAATACAACTGCTTATCGTTTTAATTCTCACATTTCATGAATTCTAACAGCTTACAGTATTACACTTGTATTAATGAGACTATTCACTGAGTTACCTTGACACTGTCGACTACAACGGAGCAATGATTAATTTTTTTTTGAGAATCTCAAGAAAGAATCTCAGAGAGAGAGAGAGAGAGAGAGAGAGAGAGAGAGAGAGAGAGGCACAGAGAGAGAGAGAGAGAGAGAGAGAGATACAGAGAGAGATCAGAATCCAACGGATCTTAGGATCAAAAATTCAAATCCTATGAATACAGATTTTTCATGATTCTGTCACAAGCCTACTCTCTCCATTTCATATTATCACCGAAAAAAAAAAAATTTCTCCACAGATACAGTAGATGATGATAGTAGTAAGATGATAGATATGTATTCTTCCTTGGTAGTTCTATGTTTAATGGTCCCATTTAAAAGTCTATCTCGCTAACATTATTTACACCCACAAGTGAGGCTAAAGTCAAGGCCATTTGTAGTCTAACGTGGGTCTATCTATACAAATAGGTGTCCATGCAATTGATTGTAACAGATACCATGAAAATTCTCCACACTTCCACATCTACCCACAGTTTGACTTTATTTAGGTAACTCTTAGAAAGGCAACCATCTTACTTTAAGCTTCAGTTGGGATATATGAAATGTAATATAAACTTCATATGACATCGCTTGTGATGATGAATGTACATCATACACATTCTTGTGAAACATATACAGGTATCTGTTCGTTCTTCATTTGCAGCGCTGACCTTTCAGTCTCTAAACCAGCGAATCTCCACACACTCCGTAGTCAAGCTTCCAACTGTCCTTTCACTTTTCAATCTTCTGGTTATGTGACAGGACACCACCTTTTTCCATGCATTTCATTTACAACATAGCTTTCCCGCTTTTTTCCCTATTTGCGAACAATTCACATCTAAGTACTATTACTGCATTCTTTCTGGCGTAGACGTCACTGAGCAGTTCCGTAGTCAAGATTTCAACTGTCCAATCAGCTTTCAACCTTCTATTTATGGGACAGTACAAATCTTCTATTTTCCACGCATTTCATTTACAGCATAGCTTTTCCCCTATTTGCGAACAATTCACATCTAACTACCATTAATACAATCTATCAAACATGGCCTTCTCAGAGCTACAACTCATTTTCACCCTAAATTGATAAATAACACTGGTATACACACATTTTGGTGCCTTAAATTGTATAGCTGTTCTTGGGTAATTTTGGGTTGCTGATTCCAAAAATGTAATCAGATTTTTTCTATCAGCTCTAGTTTTTGAGATAACTAAGAATGACCATATTAGTAGGGCATTTGTTATGTACAATCCTAGAGTTAGGTGCTATCAGTGGCATTTTGACTTTAGTCTGCATTCATATTATATGTAATTACTGTGCATATATCACCAAAAATGTAATAAAAATTTATCACTAGCACTTGTTTAGTCAACACGCAAAAAGGATCTTTTCGAGGACTTCCTGGAATGTGATATGCCCGGACAGTCACGCTTAAGGGTTTAACAGTAATCTGCCATCATGTGGGCATCCCAAAGTCCTTGGTATCTCTCTTCCATTGTTTTTATATCTTGGTGAAATCTTTCACCTTGCTCCTCACTAAAGTCGCCAAGATTCTCCGGAAATAAATGTAAATGGTTATGGAGGTAGTGCAATTTTATGCTCATGTTGCATCCAAGTTCACAAAAACTCGACAGCATGTTTCCAACTAATTCAGAATAATTGTCTGCTTTAAAGTTACCCAGAAAGTTTTGCACAACTAAAACAAATGATGACCAGGCTGTGGACTCTGTTTTGTTCATGGAATCAATAAAATTTAGATCGTTTATTAACTTTCTAATTTGAGGTCCATCAAAAATTCCAGCTTTAAGTTTGTCTATGCTCAATTCTGGAAACTTTCTGCATAAGTAATTAAAACAGATACCATCTTTGTTCAGTGCCTTAACAAATTGCTTCATCAAGCCAAGCTTTATATGTAATGGTGGCAGAAGAACTCTTTTTCGATCAATGAGAGGCTTATTGACAATATTTTTTTCTCCAACTTTAAATTCATCCATCGACGGCCACTGTTTCTTTGTCCAGTGCATATCTTTTGCCCTGCTATCCCACAAACATATAAAGCATGGATATTTGGTGAATCCCATTTGCTGGCCAAGCAAGAAGTTCATCATTTTAAGATCTACTCAAACCATCCAGTTATGTTCTAAATACTTTAACTTTTCCAGAACTGTGCTTATTGTAGCATACTCCTCCTTCATTGTAGTAGAATGAGCAATTAGGAATTGAGCCATATTTGTTACCATTGTGTAAGAGAACACCCTTCAAACTTCTTTTAGAGCTGTCAATGAAAAGTCGCTACTTATCTGGTGTATAACTTACACCCATTTTGTTAACAAGACCTCCTACATTAGTACAAAACACAAGGTTGTTTTCTTTACAAAAGAATGGAATAAAACCTTGCTCTCTGCTGCGATAAAATGTAACCTTTTTTTCAGCAGTCAGTAATTTTTTTTCTTTCAATCTTGAAGCCAAAAGTTCTGAAGATTCCTTGGAGAGATATAGATCTCGGAATCAGATCATTTAGTTCAAGCTGGTCGAAGCGTTGAGCATCTGAAAAATCATCTTCGAAATCACTATCACTGTCACTTGTCGTTCCACATGCCACTGCTGTCTCATCTTCTAGCAGGGAATCCGAAATCTGACTGAAAGTTGGAATTGGTATGTCATCTCCGTGTGGAACAGGTCGCCTAGCAGAATCTAAATCTGGATATTTTCACTTTTTGTGATTTTTTCCATTAATTCCTTTAATACAGAAATAACAGTCATCATAGTGGTTCTTGGGCTCTCTCCAAACCATTGGAATTCCAAATTTTAAACATTTTCTTTTCCCACAAGTCCACTGGCGCAGGTGTTCAACACATGTTTTGCAAACAATATGAGGAGCCCAAGACTTGCCCTGGTCATCTAGTTTTACTTTAAAGTAAGCAAAGTATGCCTTTTTCACAAAAACAGTAATATGCTTCCTATGTTCTTCTTTGAAAGTGTACTCTCCACAAATATAACAAAATAAATGCGGTGAAAGAAAACATGCTCTTCTTGAAGATGATGCCATTCTCTGTTAGAAGTGTAATAAAATAAGTAGCATACTAACATGCATGCAGTGGCTTAAAATCTAAAAAAGGCAATTCTGGGAAGATTCTTGGAAAACTGAAACTGAGAGTAAACAAGCAGTTTTCTTTTGTAAAGGACTAGACAGCTATAGTTTTTTTTACATAGCCTTATATAGAAAATATTGTAATAATACAGGGTGACCCAAAAAAAAAAAAAACCGGGCCCGCGAGTGCACAAAAAGTGCGCGCGCGGGCCCGTTTTTTTTTGGGTCACCCTGTATTAATGAAATACAAAAATGTCTGTATCTCAAAAACTAGAGCTGCTACAGACAAGTAAATGTGATATTTGGATTGAGCAGGCCTCATTTATGTACAATCAAGAGTAAAATGTTTGGCACCAAAAAAATTGTTTTTTGGTAGGGCTGTGTAATTCTTTGTTGTCCATTCTCCTAACTTTACAATGATGCATTTTTACAGAAAAGAGAACAGTTATATTACCAAAAGAACGCGAATGTGAACTGTGGACAAAGCTACACCGGCCTCAAGGGTAGAGCTAAAAAGCTGACGGCCAGCATCAGTTATAGCCCTATATTCGACAGGGGACGGAAATGACTCATGAAGCTAATTATGATTTGAATCAAGATTTTATCCCGCAACAGCCTTACGGTGATACACTTACATTTAAAAGACATCTGCTAATTGATCTGATGGCAGTCAGCATTGTTGATAACACCAAGGGGAAAATGGGTACGGTTGTAGAGGACACAAAAAAAGGGGGGGGGGGGGGGGGGGGGGGGAGGGGGGGGGGGGTGGGGGGGGGGAGGGGAGGGGGGGGGGGGGGGGGGGGCGGGGGAGGGGGGAATCAGGGAATTTCAACAGGTGTTTGGTCTTCGTATTTATAGAGACAATCGAAAGCGGCAAATCAAGTAAAGACGAGACTAGAGAAAATGTGAAATTAATTTTTTTTAAACCATAAATACACGTGACATTTATTGATTGACGTATTCTAGATGTAGTGAAATAATTACAGCCACATAGTTCTCAATAGCCGCGACTGATGCTGCAACTTACAGTTCAAAAAGTCGTAGATTAGTTATTTCTTGAGATTGAAGCTTACCTTGTCATTCTTTATGAATATCATTAATGGTTGACGTTGGGAATACATAATACTTATAAACTACTGTAGGTTATCAAAGATTCCCGCCATCGTTGAAGCTGTAAATAAATCATTCAGTCTTGCCATCAAAGTTAACAGCATAATTCTCTATCTAATGAAACTGTAACTATCACTTTCCAAAGTTCCAGCAGTTTTAATGAGGTGGGGTGACCGGTTATTTTCTTTGCTGCTTTTGCCTTCCCTAACGTAAGAGCAGAGTCAGGTGCCCATATACTTGAATTGGTGGATGCTACCAGGTTTCAATTCCGGAAACCGGTAACTATTTCGGGAGAAGAAAATGCTCTAACCGCGAAGCCAATAGGAGCCTAACATCAGTAGAGCATATGATATTAATAAATCATAATTCCCTGTTCAGATAAACCTTGCTTATTCCAGATCTTTACCAACGTTTCGAACCTTCTTTGTGTTTCTTCTACGCCCAAACTAGTGAGCTCTAAACTTTTATTAAACAAGACAGTCCATCCATTTTAAGCGAAGTCACCAGATGCCAGGTCAAACCATCCCGTGCACCAAAACAAAAAGTATACCTCAATGTAATCACGGATGTGCTTGGTCTTATCAAGAATGAGAACAAAGCAGGGCAGGTGAAACAGGTCGTGATAACAAACTAGCAGAATTCCACATTTATATGTAATTTAAATTATCAGCTTCGCAGCCAGGTCCGATATTTATTCAGAATCTCAGAATATAAATATCAATATTTTCATATAACTCCCATTTGTTTCACATTATTAAAATTCAGCGGTTTTCTTCAGGTATTTTCAGAAATTCACATTGCAAGTTGCGTTCACAGGTGTGCCATTGAGGTCAATACTCTGTAACTCAATTTACTTACTCCAGAACGTGGAAAATAATATGGTAAGCTTTAAGTGCATGACAACTCTATAGACTTTTGGAGGCAAACGAGAACACCAAACTCTAACACACACACACTCATATATATATATATATATACGCCTTTTGCTCACGCTGTAAGCCCACGTTTTGCCAGATCCTTGATCAAAATGCATGAGTTGAGAAAGTTGAGAGCAGTAAAACACCGAATTTCTGCATATAGATACCTCCAGGATTTCTAAGATATCCATACTCTCGATCTCTAGCCAGCCCTCCTGCCTCCTCCATTGTCATGTTCAAGGTGTCATCAATGTCCTGTGTCCACCGTCGTCTTGGTCGGCCCCTGCCTCGCCTTCCAGGTACCATACCCCCCATCACTGCTCTCTCTAAGCCACTATGGCGTTTAATGTGGCCAAAATATTTCAGTTTCCGGGACATGATATTGTTTATGCGCCAGTTTTCCTCGATGTTCAGGTCGTGTAGGATGTCTATATTTTTCTTCTTCTTGGTTCACGACATTCTGAGAATTTTTCTGTAACACTTTGCTGCGAAAGATTCGAATTTTTTCTTTAATGTTTGAGTAATGGTCCATGATTCACATCCATATGTTGCTACAGTAAAGATGTACGTTCTCAGAAGTTTTACTTTTATTAATTTGCTAGTGTTATGCCATAGGTTCTTTTATTTAACCTCTGCATTGCTATGGCCAGTCTTCTTCTGACCTCTTTTGAGCAGTCTCCATTGTTGTTAATTATGGAGCCAAGATATTCAAAATTTGTGACATTTTCAATTTCGATTACAAATGTCATCCAATCTGAGGAAGATTCAGACCAGTCGTTTGACTTCACTGTTTTCTTACCAAACGTTGCTAATGCAGTGTTATGAATGGTGTTCCGCAGGTGCTCCCAGTTCCATGTATCTGTGTCGCCTTGTTGTAAGAAATTTAGTGCTTCCTTGGAGGTTTTTGTAAAATGTATGATTATAACTGTATGTGACGACAATCATCCTATTCCTTCATCTAATTTTTATTTCTACATCCTCTCTGTCAGTATTCATTCGATCTTTCATTTTTTTTTCTCTTCATTCGGTCGTTATCTTACGTTTACGCCACCATCTACCGATATTATCTTATCCTAGGTAGGGCACACCTCATCAACCCACACGTGTAAGACTTCACTACACGGGCCATGTTTATCTTTTTGATTGTAGACGGTTATTGCTAGCTAAGGGGGGACAATACGATTAAGTCAACATTTGGTCTATCGTATGTTTCCAGCTTTCTATACAGACGGGCTATTGATAGATAAGCAAGAATACCTTACGTCAAGGCTGGTGTGTTTGTTAGATAAAGTCAAGACGATAGTCTGGGAGTATATTTATGTATTAAAACATCACATTAGATTGCATAAGAATTTCCGGTCAGACTGGGTGAAGACAGTGAATTAAAGATAACATGCGGGCATGACTTGCAGAAAATGCAACTTCCAAGGTTAGCTTGATTGCAACAATATGCACACCAGACATATCACGTAATGATTTCCGGCAGGATTCTTAACACGATTGTGGAATTAAGACAAGAAATATAACATACTGGTTCCATTAAATGTAACACTTACTGCATACCTTATATGGTCAAGTCAATATTTCATGGTGATGGGCAGGAGGAGAGTTTACTAAATTAAGACTCCTTACCTGAAGATTAGAGTTAAAATTCGATAATGAAGTAAACTACATTGTAATTGAGTTTCACCCAAGAGAACCTCACAAGGTTACGTTTTGCGGGGGTTAAATTTCAATTTAAAACCTTGAGCGCTTTGGAGTTTCCCTACTGCATTTTCCAATATTCTTCAAGGAGACCGGACCAAGAGGTGACAGATAAAATATTTTAAAGGGAGTGATTAGGGCCAGAATAAGTATTAGCTTGTGTGAAATTGCCAGTACCATTATTCGATAAAGGCTTTTATAATTCCGAGCCCTATAAATTTGCCCTGTGTTAAAAGCAAATACCTGTAACATAGCAATTAATATTAGCTCACGGGAAAATATTGAATCGGAAACAGTGCAGGACATTCTATAGGACATCCTGTACATCAAAGTCTCGATAATTTAACCCATTCATATCGGGATCAGTTGTAACATGTACATTTTCCTATTTTATATTTGCATTTAACAGGCATGAGTTGCTTATTGATGTACAGTTGCATATGGGGGGGCGGGCAACCTCTTCATATAAAATAAATTAAACCGCCACTGCAAGAGCTGGTGACTGCTTCATGTGGGTTTCCTCACATAGAACCAATAGAAGATGTAGTCTTAGGCTCCATAGGGAGCAGAAAGCGGATGATAACATCAGAAACATTCATCACAGGGAGATAAAATGGTGGAAGGAAGCGGAGGTCGCCTGATGCTTATACCAACAAACAGAATATTTACGAGATATATTATTTATCTATCTCCCAGTTTCAGGTACTGGTTACCGGAATTCGGCACTGGACACCATCTATAACATATGGGTCTAGAGGACACTCGAAGTGGCTAAGTGTGATGTGGATACTCCTGTAATGCAAGGAACGGGTTGCTACAACGCAGCTGGACGCCTGACTTGAGAAGGAACTGTCAAAACTTCACTAGGAACCAGCAGTGACAGAACCAGAACTCAATGTCACCACATTGCCAACTAAATACCCAGTACAGGCACAGTTTACGGATTATCTTTGTTAAAACTCCATCATATCTTAATATTTTCCAAGGAAGATATAATTTACATGAACTTTTTGATGACAATATATATATATATATATATATATATATATATATATATATATATATATATATATATATATATATATATATATATATATATATATATATATATATATATATATATATATATATATATAGATATATATAGAGAGAGAGAGAGAGAGAGAGAGAGAGAGAGAGAGAGAGAGGAGTGCTATTAAATTAACATTCTGCTGAATCACCCAGCTGGGGGCTAATAAAATAAAATACAAGTCAAAAACATATTTCTCACAGCAGTGAGTGGAGAATACAAAGTTTATAACAAACTAAGATGACTCTGTTGTAATACTTGCTATCCTAAAAGTCCGTGTGAGACACTCAAAAATAGATGCACCAACCTTCTATTTATATCTCTGCCAAGAGTAATCCACAGTTCGGATTTCTTCTTCTTCTTCTTCCTCGTTCGTCCTGAAAAGGACGGTGGTTGCGTTGTGTCTGTTTACGCCTAAGCTGTGATATCTGCACCTTTCGGTCGACACATCCGACTTCTGCACGGCATTTTTTAGGACCGGGTTTGCCTTCCCATTGCGATCCACACTCGCTCAGCCAGACTGCACTGCTGCAGACTGTTTCCAGGACCACCACGTGGAAGTGGAGTGCGGTCTTGACCAGCTCTGATTCGCTGGTCCTGACGCAGGCAGTCAAGCTATGAGTCGCTGACTGCGTTCTCTATTGCTGCGTCTTTGGGTCCCAGTTCGGATTTGACCCTAATCCTCATGCATCCTTATTCGATTAATCTGTCGCTGGAAATAAATTCTTCCATCCATTATATAACTGCAGACTGATTGATGTGCAGAATATATTTCTATATAATTCATCACAAAATTCCGTGCCAGTTTCCTTGGGATCCTTTAGTAAATTTATGAACACTGTTGACCCGGCTCACACTAGTCGAACACAACGTTCACATCACTAGTGCCACAACCCACGTCATCATACAACAACATAATACTCTCAGACTTGATGCATTTTCACGCGATAAATCATCTCAAATACATTGTCTCGATTTGTCATGCGAAATGCATCGCAACAGTCAGAAAGGTAATTTCATCAAGTTTTTATTTGACTAGAATAACTAATGTGATTAATGGAATTACTAAATACCATCTGCACAATGTGTCTGTAGATCTTCAGAATCGCATCTCGCTTTGTATACGTAATGATGGGGGACATTTCGAGACTTATCAATTCCAAGAGTATATGTATGCTAAGCTTTAATAAAATTTTCACTAACACTTTTTACAGATTGATTTCATCACATATAGAACAAAAGTTATGAACATGTGAAACTGCACAATAACTTTATAATGACCCTCCATTATCGTTTCTTGATGGTGGTAATGCTGTCTGTGTTCAAAAACTAACTTGACAACATTCATACTCTTCAGATAAAGACATAGATTGTTAAAGAAATCTTTAAGTTTGATTATTTCATAATTTATTCTATGTGCATTTTTAACTACAGAAACTGCTTCACGAGAAATCATATTTACCTGTAGCGTTTCTGCCTAAGTGAGCAAAATAAACAAGTGTTACGCAGTCTGTAAATTATGAAATGTGAAATTTTCAATGTCCGATATAGTAGACTGCGGAAATGTCAGAAGCTTTTCAATGTCCGATATAACAAGGCGAGCAATACAAGGTTGTTCATGGGGCTAGCAACCTCCTCGTGTAAAACAAGTTGTTACAGAACTCAGCACTGCAAGAGCATGTTTATGCTTGGTGTAAGCCTCCTGGCAAGGAGCTCAGCTACAGTAGTGGATCCATGATCCATTAGGTGCGAACAAAAATGATGATAATTATTACGACATGATCACAGATAATTCATGTATTCATTCACTACTCTACACCACCAGTGTCACATATGTCTTCATTTAATTCACGCTAAACTTCTTTTCCTGTGCCAATCGTTCAAAATCTTTCTTTCCTGTGCCAATCGTTCACGATCTTTCTTTCCTGTGCCAATCGTTCAGGATATTTATTTTTAATCCTGTGCCAATCATTTAAAATCATTCTTTCCTGTGCCAATTGTTCAAGATCTTTCTTTCCTGTGCCAATCGTTCAAGATCTTTCAGTCCTGTGCCGATCATTCAAAATCTTTCTTTCCCGTGCCAATCGTTCAAGATCTTTCTTTCCTGTGCCAATCGTTCAAAATAATTTTTTCCTGTGCCAATCGTTCCTTTCAGTCCTGTGCCGATCATTCAAAATCTGTCTTTCCTGTGCCAATCGTTCAAGATCTTTCTTTCCTGTGCCAATCGTTCAAGATCTTTCTTTCCTGTTCCAATCGTTCAATATCTTTCTTTCCTGTGCCAATCGTTCAAGATCTTTCTTTCCTGTGCCAATCGTTCAAGATCTTTCTTTCCTGTGCCAATCGTTCAAGATCTTTCTTTCCTGTGCCAATCGTTCAAGATCTTTCTTTCCTGTGCCAATCGTTCAAGATCTTTCTTTCCTGTGCCAATCGTTCAAGATCTTTCTTTCCTGTGCCAATCGTTCAAAATCATTTTTTCCTGTGCTAATCGTTCCTTTCAGTCCTGTGCCGATCATTCAAAATCTTTCTTTCCCATTGGCCAATCGTTCAAGATCTTTCTTTCCTGTGCCAATCGTTCAAAATCATTCTTTCCTGTGCCAATCGTTCCTTTCAGTCCTGTGCCGATCATTCAAAATCTGTCTTTCCTGTGCCAATCCATCAAAATCTTTCATTCTTGTGCCAAGCGTTCAAAAAGTTTCATTCATGTGCCAATCGTTCAAAAAGTTTCATTCATGTGCCAATCGTTCAAAAAAGTTTCATTCATGTGCCAATTGTTCAAAAAAGTTTCATTCATGTGCCAATCGTTCAAAAAGTTTCATTCATGTGCCAATCGTTCAAAAAAGTTTCATTCATGTGCCAATTGTTCAAAAAAGTTTCATTCCTGTGCCAATCGTTCAAAAAGTTTCATTCATGTGCCAATCTTTCCAAATCTGTCCCTATTTTCTGTATCCGTTTCATAACCGTCTCCAATTACCTTCTATATTTTCTCCCACTATATCTCTTATCCTTATGATTCCACAACGAGGCTGCCTGGTAATGCCACAATCTGGTTTTCTCCGTGTGTGTCCTACTCAACGCCTTCTGTTTCTCACCTCTTCTTCCACTAGCATTTGGTACCTGTCGTAAAAATTAACAGTGATACAACGTCAAAATATCTTCAATGATACAACGTAGGGATAAAAAACCAATGCGTAAGCTGCTGGAATACATGATCGCCCGCGCCGCGGGTCATCAGGTGTTAGACTTGAAGGCAAAACGGAACGAGGATCAAAGGACAAAAATCTGACTGAACGCGTACTTGAACTAGCCAGGTTAATGGACGCAAATTGGTGGGGCAAGGAGGAAAAGTCACGTTTCCCCCCCCCCCCCCCCCCCCCCCCCCCCCCCAAAGTTGACATAAAGTAAGGAATTCGACAGAAGGGACCTTGGATATGATACGCCACAGTCATTTATTGGACGCTTTTGCGATACCAAGCCTTTTATTTGAATTCAGCGGCTAAACGCAGATGCTTGAAATATTACAAAATTCAAAAAGTAACTTTTTCTTAATATTAATGTTAGGAATATAAAAATTAGCTGGCCGGATGGCCCATTCTGAGCAGTGAAATAATATGCTTTTAATTATACAGACGGATAGATAATAATGAAGACATTGACAAAAGACTGTGTTGTTCACAACAGCGAAAGACTGCATTGAATCAAACATCTCACTATTTGCACAAAAATCGCGACCTTGAAGACTCAAGTGTCCAAATCTAGTTAGAATGAAAGAGAAGGGGAATTGGTGGAAGCTGTGGCTAAAAATAACTTTTCAGGCAAAATTGTAGAGGGGATGAATAGGTTGGTTCAAAAAACAAGTACGTTTTTGTGAAAACGCAAGTAGAGACGGACAGACTAACAGATAAAAATCCATACTTGACTGAAGCATGACTGAAATGACTTTAGTGTAGGAAATTTGAATTGAAAAACACAAGGCAGTGATTGGCCACAGACAATCATATTATCGGCGCTCAGACGCGCATTTGGGGCCATTCCTCAATAGTTGTCCAGTGATAGACACAGTAAATTTCAAGTGTGGTGATTTCCAAATGAAATAAATTGAAATAAGTTCAGGGACGCCATACTATAGCCAGCAGCTCAGCTGAGTTTTGCTAGCATTTCTGTGTTCTTTATTCATAATCTGAGCTGTGAGTTTCAGTTGTCACCAAGGCGGTGTAAACTAAGTTGGTGATTTTACCAGAGTGGATCCGTGCAGTAACGTTGTGTCAGAGCAGACTATTATTGCCCCCAAGCACGGAGAGGTGGGGCCACCAGATCTCAGCACCAGAGCTACATCTTCAAAGTTGAGTGAGCCTCTGGTCTGCTGGAAATTCACCAACTCCATTTAGTTACTAACAATCCCATAAAATTCCTGCCATTTCTGGACAAGGTGTAGTCAATATAGACTGGAGTGATGAGGCCACCCCAACAGCACAACCATTAACTATCCTCCCAATTAGATGACTAGTATAAACATTAATAAAACTAAATAGTCTAGTACTTACATATGTACACTCTTGCATTTATTATGTAATATTCCATGCATTTCTTTCATAATTTCTAAATCTTTTATAAGTTCTGGTCAAAATAAAACTTGATCCAGAACAAAATAAATGTAAAAAAAAATTTCTATCAAAAATTTTACACACTTGAGTTAGTTCAGTGTATTATAACATTTGTTAATATTATTAGACTTAGTAAATATCTGTGTGTGTGTCTATAAACTATCACACCACATTACATATCATTACCCTAGACATTTAACGTAGCCACATTCATTAGAAAAAAAAAAAAAAAAAGATAAGTGTGAGGTCGTAGTGGTAGCGAGAAGGGCCTTCTGACAACTCTCAGTTACATTTTATCTCAGGAGCCTTCACAGCTGACCTCATGCATCACACGTAGTACCATCACCACCATACAATACCATCAAACCCACTACATATATTGGGGTCTCTTTGTCCCGGGATCATTAGCCCAACAGTAATATTAGGATCTCCTGGTGGGAGAAATAAAATTAGGGAAACAAAATTGTAAAATTCCCTTTAAAATTAAAAGTGTCCCTGCATATAAAAGTTGGTGAATCTTCACAGCCAGTAATAAGTAATTAGTTAATTAATTAATTAGAAGTATTTAGACTATAGTAATTAGAAGTAAGTTAGTGGTTAGAGATTTATCTTGTATATTATTATATTGTCTAAAAAGTATGGCGGAGCTAGCAAAATTCCGATCAGCTGCTGTGCTGACCGCAAAGGAGATGGGAATGGATGGTCAGATTTTAATTCAATACGTAACGGCTGAATGTGATAAATATATTGAACGGGAAGAAAGGAGATTAGAAAAAGAGGCTGAAAGAAAATTAGAGTCTGAAAGGTTGGCTGAAGAGAAGAGGTTACAGATTGAGGCTGAGACTAAGAGGTTGCAGATTGAGGCTGACAAAGAGGCAAAGGCATTAGAGGCAGCAGAAAGGGAAGCAGAAGATAAAAAGGCCGAAAGGGAGGCAGCAGATAGAAGGTTGCAAAGGGAGCACGAATTACGACTAAGGGAGCTGGAATTACAAGGCCAGGCTCCTGAAAATGGTGCCAGCCCTTTTGCCTCAGATGCTGCGCCTAGTCTGGGAGCCTCAAACTCAGCTATGGGATTTCATTTAGACCATTTTGTTGAAAAAGACGATGACATAGAGGGGTACCTAGGACGTTTTGAGTTATTAGCTACTACCTATGGGTTAGAGAGAGAGAGGTGGAGTTTAAAGCTATCACAGGGACTGAGAGGTACTTCTTATGAAGTATTTGCTAAAATGAACAGGGAAGACCAAGACAATTATGACATGTTAAAGCAGGCTTTGTTATTGAGGTACGAAAAAAATGGGGAATTTTACCGTAAGAAATTTAGAAATGCCAAACTGTTGTCTGGGGAGACATACCACCAATTCTCTGCCAGACTAGAAACCTATTTGGAGAAATGGACTGCTCTGGGGAAGACCCAAGATCTTAAAGAAATGATCATGATTGAGCAATTGAGAGAGTCCATGGCTCCAGACATGAGAAAATTTCTCATGGAACAAGGTGCAGAGAAGTTGGGGGAGGTTTTAAATGTTGCTGAGAGGTATCAGGCAGCCCAGGCAGAGGTAAGTGGTGCTAAAAAGAAGCACATAGATAATTTTAAAGCTCCACAGCAATTTAATAAATTTGATAATAGGGAGCAGGGAAATAAAGGTAGGACAAACTTTGAACGGCCAAGAAATGACTACAGAGACAGAAACTCACAGTTCAATGACCAAAAATTCAATGAAGGAAAACCGTTGAACCAAGGAAAAAGATGGTGTAAATGGTGCAAGAAGGATAACCATAACACCGAATTTTGTAGAAGGAAACCTTCAAACATTGCTGCAATGAAGTCGGGGACGCAAAGATTAAAGGTTAATCCTAATGGACAACAGGAACCTTATCACCCCCCAGTTTGTGAGGATGTTATTTGTAATGGGGTCACCATAAGGTGCCTTTATGATACAGGTTTGGATTATGATTCAGTTGTGAAGTCTAGCCTAGTGGACCCAAGTCAGTATACCACAGAAACAGTGGAAATACAAGGGGCAACTAAGGACATACCACTCATGACACTTCCCATCGCAAGGATAACGGTGAAAACTCGCTATGTGGAAGGAGAAATCAGAGCAGCAGTGATAGATGAACCAATCTACCCTCTGATATTGGGGTGTAGATACGTCTTCTTGGGGAATCCCGAGAGACCTGTGATCATGGCGACAGTGCAGACCAGGTCACAGAAGAAGGAGGAAGAAGGTGAACCTATAAATGCTCATCCAGAGGAGATGAGGAAGGCGCAGGCTGAGGATAGGACACTCAAGCCATGTTTTAAAAAAATTGCCCAAATGCCACACACCTCCGAGCAAGGGAGAATATTTCATGAAGAACAAACTATTATACAGGAAGGCCGGAACTGGAATAAATGGTCACAACCAGCTGGTTCTTCCCACTTTATATAGAGATAAAGTGATGGAACTCGGGCATGCGATTCCCTTCAGTGGTCACATGGGGATCAGCGCCACAGGACAGCGTATAGCTTGTCATTACTTCTGGCCAGGGATAACGGAGGATATAAAAAGATATGTCAAATCCTGCCCAGAATGTCAAAGGGTAGCTCCAAAGCACTGGACTGCTCCTGCAACTCTAGGGGAAATGCCCATAGTGGGAACACCTTTTGAGAGGGTTGCAGTGGATATTGTAGGACCTCTCACTCGGACCAAGAGGAGGAACAGTTACATCCTTACTCTGGTGGACACTTGTTCTATGTGGGGAGAGGCGGTAGCCCTGCCATCAATTGATTCAAAACATGTAGCAGAGGCACTACTTACAATATTTACCCGATTAGGATTCCCGCATCAAATCTTGACGGATAATGGATCTCAGTTCAAGGGGAAACTAACGGAAGAGGTTTTTAAACTATTTCAAGCCAGACACTTTCATTGTAGTCCGTACCATCCACAAGGGAACGGCCAGGTAGAGAGGTTCAACGGGACTCTCATTTCTATCCTGAGAAAGCTGGCACACGAAAAAACCGGATCTGTGGGATCAATTCCTGCCCGCCGCATTGTTTGCGTACCGGGAGGTACCACATAGTTCAACCGGGATGGCTCCTGCAACTCTGCTATTTGGGAGGCCAATAAAAGGTCCATTAGAAGCTCTATTAAGGACCTGGACAGATGAGAAGGCGGAAGAGACTGTTACCTCATCTTATCAATACGTGAACGAACTGACCACTCGTTTGAAAGCTGGATGGAAACTGGCAAATGATAATTTGAAACAAGCCAGGAAGAAACATGCAGCATATTTTAATAGGAAGGCAAAGGACCGAGAACTAGCTGTGGGAGAGAAGGTGCTTCTTCTACTACCCGGTAGCCAGAATAAATTACAAATTGGTTGGCAAGGTCCATATATGGTTCTAGAGAAGGTGTCTAGAACAAACTATAAAATTGACAAAAAGGGGAAGGAGAAAGTTTATCATGTAAACTTGTTAAAGAAGTATCTGGACAGACCACTCCAGGAAAGCACCCCCTTATTGACCTTGGCTATTGCAACTCAGATGCAAAGGGAACCACTCACCTCACATGAATACCCATTACATCCTTGTGAAACAGCAGCACAGGTAAAAGTCAGTAAGCACCTGACTAAAAATCAGAGGGAGAGAGTTCAACAGGTTCTGGAGGAACATACAGATGTATTAACAGATAAACCAGGACATACAAATTTGCTACAGTATGACATGAAACTGGTAGACTCAAACCCAATCTGTATGAGAGCCTATTCTATTCCGTTCGCGAAGGAGAAGGCATTGAAGGAAGAAATAGATTATTTGTTGAAGGAGGGGATTATTTCGCACAGTGAATCATCTTTTAGTTCTAGTGTCGTATTGCTGAGAAAACCGTCTGGGGAACACAGACTGTGCATAGATTACAGGAAACTGAATGCTGTCACAGAAGGACAAGTGGATCCATTACCAGACACAAAACAGTTATTTGCCAGACTGAATAAGGCAAAATACTTTTCAAAGGTGGATCTTAGTAAAGGCTATTACCAGATCCCAGTGAAGCCTGAAGTGAGACCTTATTTGGCTTTTAGCACTTCGGATGGACATTATGAATTCAATATGCTACCATTCGGACTGAAAAATGCTCCGAGTGTGTTTTCAAGGATGATGCGCAAATTGTTGGATCCCCTGAATAACCCATGTATCACGAATTTCATGGATGATATTCTCGTCGCCACAGAGACATTTGAAGAACACATTGAAGCTCTAGAAATGTTATTTAATAGGCTTCGGGAGGCGAACTTAACTGCTAGGCCAACAAAATGTTGTATTGGATGCAAAGAGTTGGAATTCTTGGGGCACACTGTATATCAGGGTAATATGACCCCTGATCCTAAGAACTTGGAAAAACTGCAGAGAGCACCTAGACTACAATCAAAATTAGAGTAATGGCAGGTGTAAGGAGAGATTTTGTCTATGTGTATCACTGGTTTTAGAACTTGCCGTAGGCATGTTTTCAGGTGGGGAGATGTGTCGTAAAAATTAACAGTGATACAACGTCAAAATATCTCCAATGATACAACGTAGGGATAAAAAACCAATGCGTAAGCTGCTGGAATACATGATCGCCCGCGCCGCGGGTCATCAGGTGTTAGACTTGAAGGCAAAACGGAACGAGGATCAAAGGACAAAAATCTGACTGAACGCGTACTTGAACTAGCCAGGTTAATGGACGCAAATTGGTGGGGCAAGGAGGAAAAGTCACGCTCCCCCCCCCCCCCCCCCCCCCCAAGTTGACATAAAGTAAGGAATTCGACAGAAGGGACCTTGGATATGATACGCCACAGTCATTTATTGGACGCTTTTGCGATACCAAGCCTTTTATTTGAATTCAGCGGCTAAACGCAGATGCTTGAAATATTACAAAATTCAAAAAGTAACTTTTTCTTAATATTAATGTTAGGAATATAAAAATTAGCTGGCCGGATGGCCCATTCTGAGCAGTGAAATAATATGCTTTTTAATTATACAGACGGATAGATAATAATGAAGACATTGACAAAAGACTGTGTTGTTCACAACAGCGAAAGACTGCATTGAATCAAACATCTCACTATTTGCACAAAAATCGCGACCTTGAAGACTCAAGTGTCCAAATCTAGTTAGAATGAAAGAGAAGGGGAATTGGTGGAAGCTGTGGCTAAAAATAACTTTTCAGGCAAAATTGTAGAGGGGATGAATAGGTTGGTTCAAAAAACAAGTACGTTTTTGTGAAAACGCAAGTAGAGACGGACAGACTAACAGATAAAAATCCATACTTGACTGAAGCATGACTGAAATGACTTTAGTGTAGGAAATTTGAATTGAAAAACACAAGGCAGTGATTGGCCACAGACAATCATATTATCGGCGCTCAGACGCGCATTTGGGGCCATTCCTCAATAGTTGTCCAGTGATAGACACAGTAAATTTCAAGTGTGGTGATTTCCAAATGAAATAAATTGAAATAAGTTCAGGGACGCCATACTATAGCCAGCAGCTCAGCTGAGTTTTGCTAGCATTTCTGTGTTCTTTATTCATAATCTGAGCTGTGAGTTTCAGTTGTCACCAAGGCGGTGTAAACTAAGTTGGTGATTTTACCAGAGTGGATCCGTGCAGTAACGTTGTGTCAGAGCAGACTATTATTGCCCCCAAGCACGGAGAGGTGGGGCCACCAGATCTCAGCACCAGAGCTACATCTTCAAAGTTGAGTGAGCCTCTGGTCTGCTGGAAATTCACCAACTCCATTTAGTTACTAACAATCCCATAAAATTCCTGCCATTTCTGGACAAGGTGTAGTCAATATAGACTGGAGTGATGAGGCCACCCCAACAGCACAACCATTAACTATCCTCCCAATTAGATGACTAGTATAAACATTAATAAAACTAAATAGTCTAGTACTTACATATGTACACTCTTGCATTTATTATGTAATATTCCATGCATTTCTTTCATAATTTCTAAATCTTTTATAAGTTCTGGTCAAAATAAAACTTGATCCAGAACAAAATAAAATGTAAAAAAAATTTCTATCAAAAATTTTACACACTTGAGTTAGTTCAGTGTATTATAACATTTGTTAATATTATTAGACTTAGTAAATATCTGTGTGTGTGTCTATAAACTATCACACCACATTACATATCATTACCCTAGACATTTAACGTAGCCACATTCATTAGAAAAAAAAAAAAAAAAGATAAGTGTGAGGTCGTAGTGGTAGCGAGAAGGGCCTTCTGACAACTCTCAGTTACATTTTATCTCAGGAGCCTTCACAGCTGACCTCATGCATCACACGTAGTACCATCACCACCATACAATACCATCAAACCCACTACAGTACCTTCCATCCCAGATAACATCTACCAAGAATAACTTGGCATGCCAGTTGGGCCAAAGTTACCGAGTTTTACTTGCCACCAATGGTTTAGCCATGTCTGCAGAAATTGAGAAGATCGGATGCCATGGCAGGTATGGGAGGCTACGAGCCTGGGGTCCGGACCTCCAGGACGACCTAAAGTCCGCTGGGAGGACAACAATAGACAATCTCTGACGGACCGAGGACTAGAAAGGAACCAGGCCAGCAGGAAGACAGCCGATATGATAGTATGGTGCTCTCTCTTCCAAACCTCAACACCTCACGGTAGAAGAGGAACGACTAAGTAAGTAAGTACTTGTCAACAACAAAGACGTACTTACATTTGTTTTGTCCAGTGACTTCAGTTCCCCAGTCTACGTCATCGTTTTCGTACGCCCAAACGTCAGTGTCGTTGTCTTGCCAAAAGTCATCTGAGGCATACTTAGTCACTGAAAAACCGTTAGCAGTAAAATAATTTTAAAAAAATAAAATGTTGAACTAAATACAAAATATTTTTTTCACCGCAACTTGTGTACAAAATGTTGTCAGATAATTCTTTACGAATTTTCTAACTCAATAACTGTTAGTGTAAGTTCAGTCCTTCATTTATCGACACTATAACCTATATCCATTCTTAGATAATACGTAATTTTTTTTTCCATTGCTGCTCGCCGTTGTAAGTAAGCCGTGAGAGAATATTTGCTGACGTTCTTCGACCTTATATTGGCTTGAAGTTAGCATTCACACTCCGACATATAATGAGGGTGACTGAGCACCTATGGGTTTGCCCTCACTGCAATGATGTCGATTCTGTTCGACAATAACAACAATATTGGCTTGAAACTCCGTTAACCAAGGCAATTATCGTGTTGATGTTACGAGATGGTTAAGAGTATGTCTGAGGTAAGACAATTCGGAGCGAGCGAGATCCGTGATAGGAGATAGAAATAGTCACGAATTTGTGAATAGAGAATGAAGTATGACAGTCAGTCGAGAAAAAAGCCATGCATATGTATTAATCACATCTCTTTTGCCACTCTCGCAATACTTGTTAAAAATGTCATATATTCCTTCTGGAAATATAATAAATATTGCAGTAAGGGCATGACAGGTCAACAGTCAAGTGACAGTTGAAATAGGAAGTAAATTCTGGCCTCTTAGAACACACACACTCACACACACACACACACACACACACACACACACACACACACACACACACACACACATATATATATATATATATATATATATATATATATATATATATATATATATATATATATATATATTTATTTATTTATTTATTTATTTATTTATGTTCACCCACTATTTACACAGAATACACCAGATATGGTTAGACATAAATTATCATCTGAAACATTAACAACAACAAAAAAGAATGAGTAATGGTTAGTCTAAAATCAACAACCAAATCTCCCGGTATAACTAGCTGTAATTGGTCCCCACTCCTCGGTAAAAGAACGACAAATTCTATTTAGTTAACTAACTCCAGAGGGGTATACACCTCTTTACCTGGAAATCACCAAATAACTATCCCTGAGTCCTTCTGTCTTGTACCAGTCTTAATTTGAGCTAAGTACCTTCACGAATAGGAAATTATCTTCCGTTACTGCTGTAGATTTTATTACTCTATGGATATCTTAGAAATCCTGGGATATCTATATGCAGGAATTCGGTGTTTTACTGCTCTCAACTTTCACAACTCATGCATTTGGATCAAGGATCTGGCAAAACATGGGCTTACAGCGTGAGCAAAAGGCGTCAGGAATGCAAATATCTAAATAACACATTGAGAAGACCAGTCTGAAATGACTGTATGCAAACGTGAGATGGGTCAATGTGTGACGCGCAACCCGCATGCTGTGAAGATGTAACGTGTGACCTCTAATAGGTAATTAAAAGTGTAATGGTCATGAACTCAGAAATCACGGGGTCATGAGCAGAAATATGTATCAAAACCAAGCCGTGGATTCATGAAAGAGGGTCCAGAAAATGAGATCCAAAAAAAGGCGATTAACAGGGGCTATTTTTCGTTGCCATGAGTCCCTGGAATGTTCTCGAAATGTCATGAACTATTCCTTATAACAATGCACCTGGTATTAAGCTAACTGCACAAATTCAACTCTGCAAGTCAGAGGATCTCTGCACACAACAAGCACTGAGTACTTTCTGAGTCTCGTTTATATAGCCAGATTCTCCTACATATCGCGTCACTTATTGTGACCATCTGCACAGGGCGCGGCGATTCTGACAGGAGACACATGCGTAATGGATCCGGGAGTTTTCTCACCTGCGGCTCGAGATGAAAGCGATCTTGTATAAGGGGGATCAGTGAAGAAGCGGAGAAGTGTCCGCTGCCATCCGTTTTCAAATGGTTTTCAGGACAAGAAGCGTTTGCTCACTTGAAAGGCAAGGCCTCTCATTTGTGTCCGCTTTCCCCTGACTCAAAAGACACGTAGAGTTTGCCGCTACCAGCAAGAAAAGGAGTTAAAAGACCTCTCAAAAGAACCGACGGGGAAACACGTGCAGAAGGTTGGCTACCAGCTGTTGGATTTAAGAGCGACGTGACCAGACCCAAAAATATACTACGCAGGTGCTATTTGGAGAAAATGCGAGGAGATAAAACCAACGATAAGAGAGAGGTCGTCCTCCGAGCTAAAAAGGGACATAAATTCTCATTCAACTCACTCTGTTTTTACACAGTCATAGACTGGGTGTAGCGCCAGACAACAGAGGGCAGTCCAAAAGGAATAAGATGGACTACATTTTTTACATTGGAAGATCTGGAATATGCAGATGACATTGCACTACTAGCACATTCACATCAACACATCCAGGAAAAAATAGGTAGACTTAATAAGTATTGCCAGCAGGTGGGCTTGAACATGAATCTAAAGAAGTCAGAGGTCATGACGCTCAATGTGAGCAACCCTGAGCCCATATCAGTAAGGAATAAGCAACTGGAACAGACAGGCACCTTCACATACCTGGGATGCATAGTAACACCAGACAGCGGAGCAAGCAAAGACATCAACAACAGAATTAACAAAGCAAGAACAGCCTTTTTTAGTCTAAACAACATCTGGAAGTCCTCTCAGTACAGCACAAGCACAAAATTAAGATTATATCAGAGCTGTGTGCTTTCTGTGCTTCTCTATGGTGCGGAATGCTGGAGAGTTAGAGAGAAGGAAATTTCGAAATTGTCCTCTTTTCACACAACATGCCTAAGAAAAATTCACCGAATCTTTTGGCCGAATACCATCATCAACCAAGATCTGCTTACTCGGAGCAAGCAAGAGGACATGCACACCATCATAGCTGGCAGACGCTGGAACTGGGTTGGCCATGTCCTCAGAAGAGACCCCGATGCCATCACAAGAACAGCTATGCTATGGACCCCTGAAGGAAAACGAAAGAGAGGCCGACCAAAAACTTGGCGGAGGACTGTGGAGGCTGAGATGCCAAGAATGAACCAGAGTTGGGGCACTGTACGAAGGATGGCCACCGACCGAGCAAAGTGGAATCAATTTGTTGTTGTCATACAATACGCCACGAGGCGTGATGGCCACTGACTGCTTTGATGGTCTGTGGCTAAGGATCAAAGAAGAAGAAGTCACGACAGTCGTACTCCCATTCCATGCTTTGGAGAGTCCAAGAATGGATGGTTAGGACGTGAATGGATGGCATACACAGAGGCATCAAACCTTCAAGAGTAGCTGTGGACCTACAGACGTAAGTGTGCAGGGTTTCACGGCACTGAGAGAGCTGATGACTAACCTCGACAGCACCTATTGTGGGTACATTGAACATGGATATGGGAGAGATACTACAATTAACGCTTTCCTGTTTGAGAAAGACACTGTAACTGGTGAGTTACCAAAGCTGAGGCTGCTAAATTTTAACATCAAACGTGAGGAAAGCGGACATGAATGTATTTGAAAATGGATGAGGGCGTGCATACAACAATCGAACCATATGAACACTCATACACACGCATACAAATACTTCGCTAAGTGCTGAGGGAGATTGAGCACCTATGGATTTGCCCAAAGTACGGTGATATCGATTATGAACCACAAACAATAATTGGCTTGCCTGAAAGTAACAGCCAACGTCTGGGTTACTGTCGTATTGTGTAAAACTACAACAGTAATTGTCTATGGGGACGGGCTACTTAATGTTGCCAAAAAGGGCTTTATAAATTGGCACGTTAAGAAAGAAAGAGACCTATTCGAGATAAGGACAAGAAGAAGTGAAGGCGAATGCTCTCCCGTAGATAACGTTTTCTAATAAATTATGGAAAGTCTTATTTTTCCCTTCGACCTTAGCTTCTGCTCTCAGATCTCGATAAAGAAAAAAGCCCCCACCTCCTAAATAAAGGATTTTACCTATAAGTAAATACTTAACACAGCACGAGTGATACATTAACGAACTGACTAATATTCAGCGGCAATACGGTTTATTTGTTAAATATATACACATATAGAGTTAGTAGAAAGTGAAAAGGATGATGATGAAAGACAATTTACACACACAGATGAAATGTAACATGTAGTTAATTAAATATGAGAGTGAATCTAAGTGAATAGTCAAATGATGATATGATATAATTAAATGTTACCGCACTGAGGTACAATCTACACTCTCTATGTGTCTCTCAACTGTCAGTCACGGTATAACTATACACATGTATGCATAGAGTGTCCAATGTAGGTGTATGGTATATCGTGTGGGTTGCCTCCAAGACGAGTACGCATAACTGAAACTCTTGTACGGGTTGTAGTGAAAACGTGTTAGATGTAATATCCCTCAACGCTTGGACATCTCTCTAGTTTCGAAAACCCGTTGACAGTTGTCTCATGAATATGTCTGCTGTCTGGTCTTGAAAAAGCACTTACTAGACTGGAACTCTTCATGAAATGAGCTCCTGGTACCAAGTCGGTTTCGTGCAATGAAGCTTGTTTGAATGAATTTGTATCGTGTAATACCCGATGAGAGTAGATGAATTCACTTCATGCACTGGCGTAGTGAGTAGCTGGACTTGGTGATTTGAACTTGATATATTGGCGAATCAACTTGTGATTAAATGATCTTGGTAAATAGACTCATCAATTGTGAGTGTGTACTCTTCATTCAGGAAATACGCTTATGAGTTGAATTTGATATATAGGAGAATCAACTTGTGCGTGCTTTACCTTTATTCATGCGGTAAGCTGCTGGCTTAGTTCAGCTTGATATATGTATATGCGAATCAACGTGTAAGCACTTGATAAACAGGTAGATAAAATGCTGCGCCACCAACGTATCCAAAATGCATGCGTGGAAATCTTCCTTGTAACTTAAGAAGTTTCGTTTGCTTAATTATGAATTCTACTACCTGGACGTAGGCTTTGCTAGCTTTTTTTCCGATTAGACGCCTATCACGTAATGCGTAGACTCAGACCTGCAGGACTGAAGTCACAAAAGGGATTTAATAAGTTTCACATCTAATGTCAATAGTCGACTATCTATTTTTATATTCCTAACTACTGATCACTCTGTTAATTTTCTTGTAATAATATATGACATGAGACGTACATCTTCTTCTTCTTCTTCTTCTCGTTCGCTGTTGTTTAGAAATGTCTACACAAGAAGTCCGGTTTTCTGGATGTATGTTGCTGTGGTTGAAAGTTCTTCAAGACTCCCAAACAGCTTTGTGTGGATGTGCGTCTCTGTGGGCCAATGTTCAGTTCGCAATTGACTAAGCATGTGGCAGTCTTGCAGGATGTGTTCGGCTGTCTGTGCTGCCTGTCCACACGTACATAGGGGTGATGGGACCAATCTCAGTCTGTATAAGTGACTGTTCAGTCTGTTGTGTCCTGTTCTCATACGGAACAGGATCACCTGTTTTGCTCGATCAAGATATTGATAGTTGTCTCTTTGTTGATCAATTTTCCTGATGGCCTTGATAAGGGTCTTCTTTTCCTGGAATGTGATTGTTTGTTCTTTTTGTTCCTGTGTTGCTCCCTCTTTTGCTAACATATCTGCTCTCTCATTTCCTGGTATGCCACAGTGTGATGGTATCCACTGTAGCACTACCCTTCTTTTGATATTTACTTCGCATAGGACTTTGTTTAATTCTGGCAGTTTATCACTGTTGAGGGCTTGCAGAACTGACATTGCATCGGTAAGGAATACAACCTGCTGACATTGGCTTATTGTGTTATTTATTATTCCTGCAGCAATGCTTATGGCCTGTACTTCAGCAGCATAGTTTGAACAGAATATTCCAGTAGGTGAACAGGTGGATTCATTTTCTTTGTCTGGATAGACCACATAAACTCCTGCGCCTCCGTTCTTCACTGCTCTGGTTGCAGATCCATCAGTATATACTTGGATCCATGCTTCTCTGGGGTATAGTTCTTCAATCATGTCACATGCTGCTATTTTCCTTTGGAGAGTATTTAGCTCTCCCATGGGGTTGGGAGGAGTGTGGGAGTTATTTCCTTAGTGATGTCTGGTAGTTCATCCTTGTATGTTCTAATTAGTACATGATAAGTATTAAATATAGTGTGCATGAAAGTGTGTATCCATATACGTCTGTAATGATAATCTAATGATCTAGATGAATCTGAAGTATATAACTACGAATTACTTATGTTTATTATCATAGAAGACAAATTTTGGATTTGATTAACCATTTACGAATATAAGTAATGGAAAAAGACAGTCTTTCGCACATTTAGCTTTGAGGCTAAGTGCAAAAAGCAATCTTAAATAATGAAAAGAAAAATCAATAGAAATGTTTCTAAAATTTACTAACCTTCTTATCCCTTCGCAATTTCCTTAAGAACACTGTATAAAATTAAACTCTACAGAAATGAATTACGTATCTACACAGGAATTAAATTATAAAACAGGTTGTGAATAGGGTATGCTCTGGAAAAACGTTATGCTCCGCATGGAAAATCTGGCGAACTTATCGTTATATTTCGGGCTACCAATATGTGAAAAGTCGTTGACTGTGTCCTATGGCTCCACGCTCTAATCCAGTAACTAGACGTTCATCTTACGCTGCGACACCGTCATGCTCACGTGCTATTTTAGTGCACGTCAGTCGGTAAAAGTGGGTGGGCTCACGCAACCAACTCTTGACTCCGCGCTGATCTGCTCGGTTGCGAGACAAACCGTGGTTTTGGATTTGCCACTCGCTACAGAAATCATCCGCCCCTCTCTTTTTTGCGGCTCGAGTCCTTTGGTTCGCTCGCCTGTGTGCCATCTTTTGTCTCATTGATGTGTAGCAGCTTCCTTTATTATTTCGCCACGTAATCAGCATGCCGCTCTCAACAAAGACTACAATCTGGTAACCAAATTTATGTGCGTGTCACGAGTTATTTGATGCCGACCGCTCTGGCGGCGTGCTATTGTGTCCCAGTCTGCTGACACTCGCTTTGTCAAACAAGGTATTAGCTATCAAAAGAATTCTTTTTATTCCTCATGTGGACATCTCCCGCGCCAGCATAATGTCTACCGAGTCAGATGTGTCCCAAAAGATAACACAAGGTTTGGGAAATATCAAAGGTTGTTTATAGCTACACCGTGATTATGAAAGATTACTTTAAACATAGTGAAAGAACAAAACGTGAGAGAAGTAAATACAAGAAAAATGATGAAAAAGTTACAGGGCCCTATTTCACAATTACAAAGTGTGCTTTAAAATTAAGGCAATAAATAAATACAAAATACGAAAAATGGCCTAACTAGTCCTTTCTTGACCAAATAAAACAAAACCTATGACGTAGAATTTCTTCTCAATCTCTGCGTAGCTGACTTCATCATCATCATCATCATCATTATTATTTTTCTTTTCTGGAGCATGAAGGCACCACATCATCTGATCTGGTTGCAGGAAGCCTGCATCAAGCATTCACATGTTCTTACAGTGGTGGTTTCTGCAGCTATTTGTTTGACATATTGAGGTGGCCAGCCGTGTGCACAGCCTCATAGTTGTTACCTCGTATAACATGCCGGATGGAGCAGTAGTTATTTTCTCTCTTTGTCACATCAGAGACCATCTCCATGAAGTACACAGACCACATTGATTGACTTGCTGGCACTTATGTTAATAATCGTAGAGACAGCTTTCTGTCTGAGGTAGTTCTACACACAAAGATATATATATATATGAACAGTGGGTACAAGTTTAAAATACGTAAATAATAGTTGTGGAACAGAGTGACCCAAAAAAAAAAAAAACTACTTACCATTTTTGGTAATACTGTAGGTTAATTCCTTGCTATTTTGGGCTTTAGTCACAGGTTGCAACCAAGAGATGGCAACCATTTGGATAAAACAAGCAATCCACAAATTACACATTGTAATAAACTGTCTTAATTGCTTTAAATCACGGCTGTCAGCGTAGCTGGAAATCACGTTGTACGCAAAAATTTATATATAAATCCATACATAGAAGTTTTTTTTTCAGGTTGCACTTCTCACTGTCACTAGAATCATATCAATAGACAATAATCTTATTACTGACATTTCTGTTGAGTCATTCTTTTTTACAGCTGAATTATGTGACTGATAGAAAAGCTGAATATTTAACTATTCTGCAGCATGCTTGATACATTTCATAGGAACATACCTCAGACGTTTTCCCTTTTTTTTCGTGGCTAAATACAGTGTGTGAGATGACAACTGCATGACATTCAAAACACGTGAACATGTGATTTGACTTTACCAGTGTTTCTAGCTCATACATATTTGTGTGTTGTCGTTTTTAATTAATACAAAACTGCAAGTAAACAATGATATCACTGTCTTTAAACTCTGCAGGACCGTTTCTAGTTCACGATGGCTACATTTGTGCCATTGCCACAACTGTTTATTTGATAGACTGTAGGAAAACAGGCCATAACATCACTCAGTCGAAATGTGTTGTTAAATTTGTCTAACTAAATACACATATTTCGCTGATAAACAGCTAAAATTGACCTGAATGCATCACTCACAAACAGTTCATGAGTACCGATATATCTCACAGTCTACTCCAGTAGTAAGTGAACTGAACAAGTTTAAAAAAAAATGAATCGTTTCATGAGAGATACCATAAACAATGTTGTGAACACTGTCAATTAAACATACGGTCTCTGCATTTCCCATCATTCCCTTTAGCTCCACCCACCTTTAATTTAAATTGTAAATTGACAAACACGAAACGTGTACAGACAACGCTGACAAAGAAAATCCTCGTGAACATGCCATGATGAAATCAATTACTTTCTGGTTATTGGTGTCCAGACGGCGCGACAATCTCTGTTAAACCAGCATGTAGCATATAGGGGGTCATTAAAATGACCTGGATCTTCTCTGGCAGCCTCAAGTCAAAGTTTGCTTACTACAGACGATAATTTCAGTAACATTACAATAGTGACAAATTTCGTGTGATGATTATTTGAACTTTCATTATTTTGTTGCTCTATGCTCTAGCGGTATTTTTGTAATTATTGTTGTGCTTTTTCTGCTGCATGTTCTCATGACGGCACTAATTCTCCTCTAGTCATTTATCTAGATGCATTGGTTATAAAGCTGTGCAGCAACCTGTCAAAAGATGACATGCTGAAATGTGAAAAAAACCAATGGACTGAAATTCGACTAATTAATTAACAGCTGTTTTATCGCAATGGCTTTTGTAAAGTACGGATATATTTTTTTTAATCGTGCCATGTTACGTACTGAAAAAAACACACACTAAAAACTCTAATTAAATCTTCTATTACTCCGTTTCCGAATTATTATTTAAAGAAGTATCGACTTGAGCGACCAAATCGGCCAAGTTGTTGCACATGTAACGAACGCCATTCATTATTCATACTCACCCGAATTACAAACGGGGAAAATTCAAGAAATTGTGTCCATAATTTTTAAAAACTGCCATTAATAAGGAAGAGAATAAATGCGCGTTTTTTCAACAGTTTCACACTTTAGTTCCAATCCCTAAAGATTGCAACGTTGGTGGGAAAAGATGGCACAAAATTGACGGAGATGTCAGAGGATTATTTTTAAGGGGAATAACTCTAATAACCATGCTTGATACGTTTGGTACAGTGTTTGTAGCTTTTCTGAACGTAATGAGAATGTGATGTTTGTAGTCTTGTCTGAAATGAAGTGATGTGATGTTTGTAGGTATTGTCACGGATTGCCTCCCCTGCTTTGCAGTAGTGGCCCAACAGTGACCAAAACTCAAGAGTATCTAATATTGGCTTCTAAGGTATCTACCTGCGTGCAAGATTGCTCTTGGCCGAAATGTAGATAGAAGATTAATGACACTTCAACCTTAAGGGAGCATTCACAAGATATTTCTAGAAGTCACGAACAATGTTGCATTGGGCTAACAATTGTTAACGCTTTATATCTGGTCCATCGCTTTTTGTGAAGGATTTAAGCAATGGTTTAGCCCGTTCAAGCCCCCAGTTGGTGTAATCCAACGAAATTCCTCTTATAAGTAATAGCTCCGTTTAGAGGTAAATATATGTCTAGGTATTTATATATATATTAAATATCCTGGCTCATACGTTTGCTTTCATACTTATAAAACTGAAGCGACTATGATTGTTTAGTTTTAAAACAACAGGTAACAATTTTAATAATGAATTAGTCTTTAACAGTTAAAATAAATATGGAAAGATTGGTGAAATGTAGATAAAAGTTTTCGTCACGGAGACGCAGGTGAGGAGTTATCAAAAGTCTGTTGCTTTTTGCCTATTTTACAAGACATTTAACTTTAGCTGAGTCCTGCAGCTGTGGTTCATCAATTCTGTGATGACGAAAGCCTTCTCCATACCCTCTTCTACTGTAGGCGGTTAGGGTGGATGCTTTTCTCTCACACTAGCGGCGTTAGTACCACAAATCGTCTGATGGCTTGTAACCACGAACTTTAGAAAAATAGAAAAACAAATGCCCTCTGCAAAGTACATTTGTTTGGAAGCTTAACAGGTGCATCTGCTCGTTGTTCACCCACCAATTTTAATCTCTCAGAAGAATTTAATTCTCGAGCACGCACAACGTAACTAGGAGAAGGGGGTTAAAATTCACCAATATTACTCTGAGGATTTACGGGTAAAATGTGTCTGGACAGTGAGGATATGATTTGTGCCTGAACTAACATTAACGAGTTACATACATCTCAAAAATGATATGCTACACTTGAGGCCCACATGATGTAATCATCACTCATTAAATTAATGCTCCAGTCGGAGTCTGGGGTCACCTCTGCTGTCGGGTTTTCCTCACAACTAGCCAGAAACAATCACCAGCTCTTGCAGTAGTGGTTCATGCATATACTGTTTTCATATGTTGAGGTTGCCAGCCTCGTGTATATAACCACTTACCAAGAAACCTGTTAAATTTACATTAGTAAATAAATTGTTTACACTTATCACAAAATTTTATGAATTTTTTTTCTCGTTCGTCCTGAAAAGGACGTTGGTTGCGTTGTGTTTGTTTACAGTGGAGCTGCGATATCTGCGCCTTTTGGCCGGCTCATCCGACTTCAGCACGGCATTTTTTGGGGACCGGGTTTGCCTTCCATCTTCGATCCCTACTCTCTCAGCCAGACTGCAGTGATGCAGCCTGTTTCCAGGACCACCACGTGGAGGTGGAGTAGGGTCTTGGTCAGCTCGGATTCGTTGACCCTGACGCAAGCGGTCAAGCTATGGGTCGCTGACTGCATTCTCTATTGCTGCGTCTTTGGGTCCCAAATTTTAGGAATACACAATCTCCTTGCACGGATTTTTGAATGGACACGAGCAGTTTCGGTGCATATGCTCTCGAATCACTTTCGTCTGGAAATTTTGAATCCCTCTTATGACGGGTGAAGCACTTGGCCTGGAAATCTATAATTCCTCTTATGACGGGTGAAACACTTGGTCTGGGGAAAATTTCTCTTAGACGGCGATCCAATTCTTTAGGGCTCCAGTCTTCGTATTTATAACTGTGGGCTTACTTTTTTTTTAAGTTTTAAAGTTTCCCAAATACTTAGATCTGTCCTGTTCCTTTTAAGTTTCCAGTCTTGTATTAAAAATGCGGGTTTACTTGTAAAGCCAAAAGTTGCCCAATACTCGATCTGTCACTGTTAATAATGGAATTCTAGGTCCGATCCATTTTATATTCCGGCCTCTCAAATCAACCAATTCAATCGAATCTCGTTCAGTATTACGTGGGTAGGGGTGCTTCAAATAAAAAGATAAATACCCTCACGTGTTTCAAAATATTAAATTTAATATCCTCGCGTGACCTCTTCATATCGTTGCCTCAGACTTCCGCCGGCATCTTGTGCACAACTCATAAACACCATCTGTGAACTCATTTGATGTTCAGATGCTACCTATCGCCAATATTGTCTCTCCAGACAGATTATCGTGGTAATCACACACAGGGATGGTCCCGTGAAACGATAAACGCATCTACCACCTTTGTAATCTGCCCACCTTAGACGGTTATCTCAGACAGACAATATTGGCTTCTATAGATGTTGATCGGGCGAGACCGTCTTTTCATGATAAGAATCTCGCTCGCTGACCGGTGATAATGACTGGGTATTGTTACGATAATACCACAGTTCACCTGGCGGAACGTAAATACGTCTGAGGAGTGGTAAACAAGAGAAAGACAGTCCCATAGCAAATACTTCCGTAGGGGAGTGGAGTGTTAGAGACTTCACCCTACTTATCCAACATAGAGAGTAAATAATGGTGCATAAAATATGCCACAGAATACTGACAGGGGAGAGAAAAATAAGAAAATATCACTCGCACGGGAATGAAATCAGTTCTGCCGGAGTGGACTTGAGATCGCACAACCGTATCGTCACAGGTATGTCTGAAATGAATTCATGTTATAGTTTTAGACATGTCTGAAATGATTGGTGCACTTTCAGGCATGTCGTACAAGGCGACTAATATAAGGATGTTCATGGGGTTGACAACCTCATCATGTAAAACTAATTGCCATAGAAACCACTGCTGCAAGAGCGTGGGAATGCTTGGTGCAGGCTTCCTGCAAGGGGAGTTGCCGGACTGGTGGCCCCGTAGGGAGCGCAAAGTATAATGAGAAAAAATAAGATTTCTAAACAGACAGAGATACAGACAGACAGACAGACAACCAGGGGTGCGCCGCGGTCACTACCAGGGGCTTTCTTTAAGTATCTGACACCCGGGGCGGATCCTACATTTTGCACCCCCTTCCCACAAAAAAACACGAGTGCAAGTATATTTTTAACAGTAAATACTATCATAACAGTGTTAGATGGCACCCCCCTCCTGGCTGTCACCCGGGGCGGACCGCCCCCTCGTACCCCCCTTAGTACGTTACTGGTCACTACACACACAGAGCTGGCCCTCAGGAATTATCAGTGATGTGAGGTCTCATGATGACTTTCTCCTACTCCCACTACCACCAAAAGCGTGCAGGATTGTATGTACTCTAAGAGACTATTTCATGCTGTTGAGTCGGATCCCGCTGTAATTTCCGCAACTGATGTTCACTGTAGCTTTCTACATAAATAAAATATATTTGTGTTTCTTTCAATCTTAGAGTACGTATGGCGATGCTCCCTACGGTGCCAGCTCAGATTGGGCGAAAAGAGAAGCTCTCACAACAAGCAGAAGAGAGGAGAAAACGTCGAAAGGAACACCAGGAAAATAAGCAGCTGAGGTGGGTCACCTCAGGGGCGTATTCCCATAGTCAGATATGACTGAAAGGGCTATTATTATTGTTACATATTTTTATTAGATTTATGTTGAATTAAACATGGACGCTTAGTTCTATTTTTTTTTTTTTTTAAAGTTACAAGATAGACATATATGAAAACGATCGGTTTCATAAAAGTAAATAATTTTTTTACATTGACATTTTCTATTTAATTGTTCTTGTTCATTAAAAATTAAATTTTATTTATTTGTTAATACATTTCAGGGCCTTCCTCAAGGCTGCGCCGGTGCGGCCGAACTTCTGGCACAGCCCAAGAGCCGTCCCTGTGTACACATTATATCATTTCAGCATTCATTTCTTTCAAATATTTTTTGTTTTAAAAAAAAAAAACGCAGCCAAACTTAAAACACGCCTGCACCTTTAGGACATTTGGCTATTATGGGTATTACTTTTTTTTTTTTTAAATTTCTATTAACAGATCCATCAATTGTCACTAGAAACTAGTTAGAACATGTAGTAAAAGACAGTAGTTTTAATTAAACGTATTATTTAATTCTTCGCCATTCAAACTACTTTTACAAGTTGACAAATTATAAACTCGATCTTGCCTTCCACGATCAAAAAGCTGGAGAAAAATTCTTGGCTGTTATCCGAGTCAAACTGGACCGTGACGCCAATCTTTTCCAAGGGCAGTGGGAGCATAATTTGTAAAACAAAACTCGCTTGTGTACATTGTGTAATGAGTTAAGTCTGGTCATTTACATAACACGGAATAATTATGTAGTTGTTGTAGCTGTACTTGATGTTGTGATGGGGTAGTTGTCATGGTTGCAACGACGGGCATTGTTCGTCTTGATTTGAAACTAAATGTTGTATTTGCGGTAGAGAAATCTGCCCGTGTGCAACCTGGCCTGCAAATGATAGCAAAGAATAGTAACACAGAAATTATCATGCATGTCATATAAGGCTACTAAGGTGGGCTTGGTATGGGGCCGGCTACTCCCATACTGCAGAAAGCCCAAGAAATGCCAACGAATATGAACAAATTAACAAGTGCAGGTAATGGTCATTCGAGATCAACATTGTGGAACTGATGACAAGAAGCAGACAAGAGCTAATGGAACAAGAGATGAGAAGAAGACGCTGGTGATGGATATTGAGCAAACATTTAGGAAACCTGTTGATAGCATTACAAGACAGTCCTTGTTCTGTTGTTCTGCAATGTCCAGAGTAAGAAAGGTTGAAGGAAACCAAAAACACAAGGAGAAATGAACTGGAGATGGACATGAAAGAGACAAAGTTGACACGGGAAGATACTGAGCGGATGGCACAGGACTAAAGAAATTGGTATGAATTTGTTGAAGGTTTATATTTCTTGTGAAGCTGAAAGATAATGAATGACTTAATATTAAAGATATGACTGTTGTTGCTATGTTAATTATGTTGCTGTCAGATTCAACTGTGGCACTGACAAAATGACTGATGAACATCTGCATCAAGGATGCCCAACATACAGGCAACAAAGAAATCACGTATGGCCATCACCAGTACCATTCTTGGAACAGCTCTATGGAGATAGAAATAGCCTCAAGCTGACTACTGCTTTCTTCCAACATTTTCAAGTTGACGTCTGAGAGTGTATGAAGAAGAAGAAGAAATAGAAGACAATTCCCGGTCTGTTGATGGTTCCATTATAAATTGTCAGATCCACGACAAGTAAATATTATTTTTTTTTTTCAAATAGATATCTCGCATGGAACAGAGGACAACGAATAATTATTTTCGGAAGAAATTACACGTTACATCAAATCACCTGGTACAAATTAATGAACTAATTAAGGAATGATCCACTTAGATCAAACAAGTGGCTGCAACTACCTATACCATTTGCTTATCAATCCTAAACAAATACTGCATTTGCTGTGTACTTATCAACACATATTATGAACTAATCAACACTAAATTCACATCTGTGTCATGAACAGGGCAGTTGAGTCGGTGTCGGAAGTTTTTAGTGCAGTCGGAGTCGGTGTAGGGAGAAAATGTCAAAGTGTCCCGACTCGTACTCCGTATTTAACGAGACTTTAAGCCAAGGCGAATCCTAGTTTGATCCATGCCAAAAACAGGGAGGGTGGGGAGGTTGGCGCTTATAAAAATGGAAATGACATTTAAAAGTAGTTATTTATTATTAACTTAGTACATTTGAAGCAACAGAAGTAAAAAGTACATTATGAGGTTATTGAAATAGTGAATTAAAAACAAAAAAGTCTTCTGCTGTATCGTCACAGGAGTAGTGACATACTGTTCGGCATGACGTAAAATAGAGAAAAAACACGAATTCAAAATATCATTGTGTTATAAATGAAATTAAAAGAAAATAAAACTAAATGAAGAATGTCCGCATAATAACCCCAATAATGGAGATATTTTCGAAAATTGTATAATGACGAGGGGAAGGAACGTTTTTTTTACTTGGGGTTGAGGTGTATCGTTTTAGATTTGGTAATCGGATGTTGAGTTGAGGGTATTTTAAGTGTTAGAAGTTTGGGTAATGTTAGTTAGATGTTAGGAATTAGTTGAGTTACACAAGTTTTTGGGATGCTTGGTAAGGTGAAGAATAAGTTAGGGGTTGTATTTGTTAAGTTAGGCGTTATTTTTTTGTCGCCAAGATGGGGATTATCACTATCCATGGGGGTACCTTTTTCTATGGTATATTTACAACAATAACTAACCTGAACCCCCTAGAGATATTGGTTGACACATAGAAACTCAAGTTAGGAGATGATAATATGATACTCTCTTCAGAGTACTGATAATTATATCCCGTACCACGCTTAATCCCCATATAAAGTACGCATACTACACCAACTGTCATAAAGAGCGCCGCCACGGCCCACTACTGTTCAGTGTCGAGGACTTGTATAAAATATGATTTCTGTCTTCTGTATCTTCTCCTTAGAATCCACCTGTTGATGGGAATACGAGTTGATGGGATTTATGTAAATGGGTGCTGCTGGCACAGGTGGAGCAAGGGGTGGGGGGGGGGGTAGGGGGGGGGGGGGGGGGGGGGGGGTTCTCTGGGGGGGGGGGGGGGGAAGGGGGGGGACATTTTTTATGCTTTTTTTTTTTGGGGTTTGGGGGGGGGGGGGGATTTGGGAATTAGATTAAGTTTAGATGGGGGTGGGGGTGGGGGGGGGGGGGGGGGGGGTGGGGGGGGGGGGGGGGGGGGGTGGGGGGGGGGGTGTGGGGGGGGGGGGGCATACAGAAAGGGGGGGCTGGGGGGGGGGGGGGGTGGTGGGGGGGGGGCGGGGGGGGGGAGGGGGTGGGGGTGTTTTTTGTTTGGTGTTTAGGTTTTTTGGTTTGATGGGGGTTTTTTTATTGGTTTCTTTTTTTGGGTTGTGTGGTATGGTGGGGGGTTTTTTTTTTTTTTATTTTTTTTTTTTTGGGGGGTTTTGTGGGGGGGGGGATTGGTATTTTGGTAGGGGTTTTGGTAATGGGTGGGTTGGGGTTTTTCATTGGTATTGGTTTGGGGGTTGTTTTTTACAAATTAAACCCCTCCCCCCCCCCCCCCCCGCTTTGCCATGGACGGACCTCTTGTGTTCGCTTCGCACCTATGCATTTTTTTCAAATTTTAACTGCATGTTCAGACAGGATGTATGATTGCATGCGCCGATTGTTAATTCTTTTGGTGGCAGCTTGGTGTTGTTTTTGTTTGCCCCATTGGGTTGGCCCTATGTTTTTTTCTAGCTAAGCTCCGCGTTGATGTGCTGCTACGCGCCCGCACCCCCCACGCTAGATCGACCGTGTTTTGTTGGCATTGCGCCGATGGTCTTATTAAAAGAGCCATGATAATTATGGGTTGTGGGTATTGGTTTTTAATTTTATTAGATAGACTACTTAGAGGTTTTTTTTTTTTTTTTTTATTTTTTTTTTTATTTTTTTATATTTTTTTTTTATTTTTTTTTATATTTTTTTTTTTTAATATTTTTTTATTCTTTCTTTTTTTTTGTTTTGTTTTTTTGTTTTTTTTTTTTTTTTTTTTTTTTTTTTTTTTTTTTCTTTTTTTTTTTTTTTTTTTTTTTTTTTTTTTTTTTAATTTTTTTTTTTTTTTTATTTTTCGTTTTTTTTTTTTTTTGTATTTTTTATTTATATATATGTCTATGCTCCGTCTAAGAGCCTACCTTGTTTGCGTCAACTCCTGGCTCACTAGTAATTCTAGTCATGCTAGGTCGTTAATAACGACAGATGTTCAGCTCGTTTATTGACGCCGAATAAATCAATGCTTACATGAAGTAGTTTATTCACCACTATTGTGAATGCTTATTGAGTACTCAATCATTCATTCATATTCGTAAATAACTGATTACTGACTCGATGGATATGTTTCTTACAATTAACCATTTAATGTCTACCTAATCGTTCCTTAATTCATGACATAAAACTGCTCAACAGTTCGTCCTCGCGTCGCGGGCCCTATAATGCAATGCCAATCCCAACAAATACTGTTACACGTTCATTGCTGACATGCATCTACAACAGTTAAGGGCGCGAAACTTATCAGCCCGCTCGATTGCTTCAGATGCGTTTATGGTATGTAGCTCTGTACTTCTCATTATCTCATGTGGAGAGCTTGATGAGTACTAACTTACTTGATCAAACCAATTTGGGACCTATCTCTTAATAGTTTTGAGATTCAAGTGCCATTGATCACAAGCATAAGTTGCAGATCAAGTACATGCTCATGCTGTATTTTTGATTTTCTTTTCTATCTTCGCCAAGATTAATGTTGTTTAATTAACGTCGCTACGTCAATGCAGATACATAATATATTTCTTTTATCAAGTTCCGCAAAACAAAACAAAAGTTGATTTAGACATTACGTCTCTAATCATGTGTGTAGCAGAGTTATAATGGTATCAGACACGGTCGTAGTTTGCAACGCACATTGCTTGCATAAGTATCAAGAGTATACGCGTTGCATGAGCATCTAGATAGCTAGTCAGCGCCTCTCTCACAATTATGAATACTATCGGTAGTACACTCTGGCGGTCCTCGATGATTTCTGCACCGTACAGTGCTACGCAATATCAGCAGCTAAACATAAAGAAGGTGTATTGGAACCTGGCAAGGTGTCTCTTCGTTAATAGCTGTAAAGAGTAAATACACGTGTTTTAGATGAGTTCTTTAAGACCTAAGCTAAATCCTGAAGCGGGGGGCGTGTGTTAAACTTGGCCGTAGCATGTCTAATAAATAGCACAGTGTAGCTATCTCCTGGATCAAATGATGCTATCGTTCAACTCGGATACAAAAAATAATTCGGAAATAATCCAGTGGTCAGTAAGTAGCTAGCCTCAGATGTAAGAGCAA
>JAMPIV010010198.1:0-133687 GCA_024509875.1 Oreohelix idahoensis
CTCATGGGTGGGTTTTTGTAAAAAGAGTAATTTAATAGGAGAGTGTCTATCAAAACTAAATAAAATATCACGGGTGCCTTACACCTGGGTTGCTTACAACAAGTGGTGGGGTCCTGAAGGTTTTCTTTTCCGGATCCTTTAGTTTGTCGTGACAGCCCCTGTCATATACCCCCCCCCCCCCCCCCCCTGCACACTTACCCATGTCCCCTGCAACGTCTCTCCCTGCCAACCTCGCTACCCTGCAACCCTCCCCCCCCCAACCCCCCCCCCCCAGTCTCTGCCCCTAGCATTGTAGAAGAAAGAAGCTCTGTTAGAAACGCCCCCGCCCCTGAAGCTAAAAGTGTAGTAGCTCCTAGAAGCTTGTCTGTAGAAGGTGTAGACGATGCTCGGTTTTAATTGAATTTCCCAGAGCTGACGTGCTTGGATATCGGAATATGTTCTTCTGCGCCCCAAGCAGTAGGTCCAATGGCTTCATACTTTACCATTAACGGTGCGAATCGGAAAATATGTAATAAGGATGGAATGAATGAAGGTGAAATTCGCGATGAAATTAAATGGGAATGAACGAAATTAATAATGAGCGAATTTGAAATCGCGAATGATGAAATGTGTCGCGTAATATCGATAATACGAATGATGATGAGATATAACGATTAATAATCCGAATGCTTGACAATAATATGGAATTGAAGATATGTAAAGAAGTTGATGAGTCCTCCCATGCTTCATAACGGCGGCGAAGGTGCGGCGCGAATTGCGAATGATGCGGCGCGATTATGAAGGGATAGAAGGATGGTAAAGTTAAGGCCTTAGTGAAGTAAAAAGTTTGCAATTATTAATTCTGCCCGCTTGGGCCGCGGGTCCATCCCGCTGGCGGCCCGCGGCATCAGCTAAAATAAATATGATAGGACATGAAATTGTAATCCTTATTTTTGTTTTATTGCTGCTGATATTAGATTTGGTTATTTACTCCGATTGACCTTTTAAGGTTAAATAGAAAAAGATGACGATGACCGAGACGTTCCACGTGTCGGGCGGGATTATTGGAAAATGTAGTAAAGTCGTAAATTAAAATTAGTATTGTAGCGAATCGAAAACTCGGAAAAAAATTAGGCACGACGAAATTAGTAGTCGTCGCAAGTGGGATGGGTCGCTGGGGGACCACCCTGGTCTGGGGAACCTAGTCGATACCAGCCCTGGAAGTTGGATAGAATCCTGGAACCCTCCTCGATATTTCCTCGATTAAGCCTTTGTTATGAATAGTCCATCCACTCCACTCTAGGAAAAACAAAAAATTGATGTAAGTGTAAGTGAAAAAAGATAACATTTATTTATTATTATTATATTTGTTGGCTTATATTTTGGTACCGTCTCTTTTTTAAAAAAGAAAAAAAAAAAATAAAAAAAAAAAAAAGAACCCTTCTTGTAGGGTTTTTTTTGAACTCAATTAACACGTGGACTACCACTAGGGACTATTACAGGCGCTCTTGACGTAGTGGTTTCTGTAACAATTGTAATATTTGTATTAAAGTTACCAGCTCCAGATACTAACTCGCATTATTACAGTTTATATCTTTTGATCGTACACAATATTATTTAATCATATTTCAAATTACCCGGACTGTCTCTCGCCAGTTATCCGCAACTAGTAGATCGTGTTTTTACCGGTAGATCTCAAAATATTATTTGGCAGATCTCTGGCGACAGAGGCGGATGAACTAAGAGTGTTGAAGCTAGGAAAATGTCTCTGATTAGCACTCTCCTGCGGACATTTAAAAACATTGCATCCCCACAACTTGGTGCCACAAGACCATACAAAGGTTTGGTAGATTGCAATCATAATACCTATTTTCAAAAAGTGTGACAACCGACAATGTGGGACAAAAATTAGAGGCACATCTCTTCTCAGTGTCCCCTGGTAAAATTTACACTAGAATCCTGGATCAGAGACTCAGACGCCTAGCTGAGCTACACATTGATGAAGTCCAAAGCAAATTCTGAGCAAATCGAAGTACTCAGGACCTTATCTTCACACTTAAACAGCTAAATGATATAGGCCCATGAGTATAAAGGTGAGATGCATCTTCGTTTCTTGGATCTGGAAAAGACGTTTGACGAGGTCCTCCGGTGCAAACTGTGTGACTGCTTGGCAAAGAAAAACACTCTGGCACCTGTGACGCATGATGATGATAGGAAACTCTTTACAGAGCGATACAAAAGGAGGCAACCTGATCATCAGAAGACGTCCCCCTATCGGATAAGTGTTTCGGCCCAGTATACTCCTTTACACTCTAAGGGGGGCGGGCCTACTTGGGTCATGACTCCCCAAGTGTCTCAGCCTCCTGTTGTATTGTATTGAAAATGAACCCATTTCACTTTGGTAGCAACTTTAAAATCCACAACTCCACCAGCCGTGGAGGCAATTGTGAAAGTAACAAAGAGAAGACAAATTACTCCGTTCGTTCCGTCGCACAAAATTAGGGATCAGACACGGACACACCTGCGCGAAGCCGACGAGGCTAGCCACTGCGCGCTAGCAACTGAATTTCTGTACCTAACACCTCTTATAATATACACCGCCTGTTGCTTGTCAGTCACAACCCTTTCATCAGTACAATGAAAAAACTCAACGTACTGTGGACTCAGAAAAAAACTCCTGGTGTTTTCTGTACCGCAGAGTTTACTGTCACCCTTTCCATAGCTCATTGCGGTTGTTCCACAGCCAGCACGATGCCTTGTCGGCAGTTTCACTAAGCCTCTTCAGTGCCCTTGTTCTCGACTGTCCCCTCAGTTCCAACAGTTTCAATAAATCATACAACGACGCTGTACCTCTTCATCGGACCTGAAAGTCTTTCCTCCCAATGCCTCTTTGAGTCGTCCAAACAGGTGAAAATCACTTGGGGCTAGGTCTGGCGAGTACCGTGGATGTGGGAAGTGGCACCCACCTTGCAGACACTTTGTGGTACTGTAGCACATCAGAGATGATATGGTGTGCTGAAACCGTGACTGATGTCAAGATGTGTGGCAATATCATCCACAGTCAATCGGCGGTTTCCCTGTACGAGTCGTTCAAAACGGTTGCTATCGATTCTGGAGTCACTACTCTGTGTGCCTGACCCGGTCGTGAACAATCTGTCACAGAAATCACGCCGTTTTTGAACTTTGTACACCATTCATACACCTGCGACCTTGACATGCATACATCACCGTACTTGAGCTTCATTCGCCGATGAATTTCTATTGGTTTCACCCTTTCGCTGATCAAAAATTGAATAACAGAATGCTGCTGCTGTTTGGTGCATTCCACTAGCTGGGCGGCCATCTTTAAAACGTCATTATGACTTCACCTTATGCGTCATCACCGCGATGGTGCGTGCCTGACACTCGAGACATCCAGGACAACAATATTGGCAAGTTACAATATAATGGCATGATTATTCTTATTGTTATAACATATTTCCGGTTTTCACTTGACTCACCCTCGTAGAACCGGTTGCTAACAGCTTATGTTCACATTTTTTTTCTTCAAATGTATATGAAATCCAATTGCAATTGCAGCCAAACCAGCACGATTATCAACTCTTGATTATGAGAGTATGATTGATTTGACTTCAGACGTAGGAATAAAATAAAGATTTCATGAACTTTACATAAATGATTTTTGGAGCAGTGTTTTGCAAGAATGCCCAACATTTCAAAACAGGCAATTCAAGTGCTTCTTCCATGTGCCATTACATACCTATGTGAAACAGGGTTTCCTTATTTAGCAGCTATGAAGACAAAATATTGGAAAAGACTTGACTCTACCCCAGATATAAGAATTCAACTTTCAAACATTGTACCAAATATTAAGCCAATATGTGATGGTAACAAACACATGTGTTCTTCAATTACTTGTGCATGTACCTTACGTTTATTAGTAATCAAAAATAAACATGATTAAACTACTGATGGTTCTAATTATTATTATTTTAGCTGTTTTAATTACTTTCTTTATTGACACAGCTTAAACTGAATTTTTAATTAATCATAAAATAAAACATAAACTTGTAAACCTTAAACCCAATTTTTAGGTTCACCGTTCCATCAATTCATTTCAAATGAATAAGTGTTTCGTAAACAAAAATAAAATTGCGAAACGCTGCCCAAATACTGTATATTATTGTGAACCTTTTTCATAGTGCGCTTTTTTGTGAGAGTGTTAACAATTATACATATAATTATTTTTTAATTTTAACTGAATATCGTAGTATAGATTACAACAGACTTATCAACGTCATTAAGTACTCATTATATTAAAATGCCAATGCACGTTCATGACGTCAGATGGGCATATGTACCGTTCTATATTTACTGACGAAGACTGAGTACATATTGGCTCGTCTGGTGTGTCATGATGTCACGTCTGGTGTGTCATGATGTAACGTCTGGTGTGTCATGATGTCACGTCTGGTGTGTCATGATGTCACGTCTGGTGTGCCGTGCTGTCACATCTGGTGTGCCATGATGTCATGTATGGTGTGTCGTGATGTCACGTCTGGTGTGCCATGATGTCACGTCTGGTGTGCCATGATGTCACGTCTGGTGTACCATGATGTCATGGCTGGTGTACCATGATGTCACATCTGGTGTGCCATGGTGTCATGTATGGTGTGCTGTGATGTCACGTCTGGTGTGCCATGGTGTCACGTCTGGTGTGCCATGATGTCACGTCTGTTGTGTCGTAATGTCACGTCTGGTGTACCATGATGTCACGTCTGATCAACGACAACAATAATAAATTCATCTGATGTGCCATGATGTCCATTCTGACAAACAACAAAAATAATAAATGAACAACAAAGACACATCTCAGAGGATGAATCATTTTGTGGGACCTCAAGACGCAGCAATAGAGAACGCAGTCAGCGACTCATAGCTTGACTGCCTGCGTCAGGACCAGCGAACCAGAGCTGGTCAAGACCGCACTCCACCTCCACGTGGTGGTCCTGGAAACAGTCTGCAGCTGTGCAGGCTGGCTGAGCGAGTGTGGATCGAAATGGGAAAGCAAACGCGGTCCTAAAAAATGCCGTGCAGAAGTCGGATGTGTCGACCGAAAGGTGCAGATATCACAGCTACGTTGTAAACAGACACAACGCAACCACCGTCCTTTTCAGGGCGAACGAAGAAGAAGAAGAAGAAGAATCATTTTGTTTTGTGTTCCCAATGGAGCATGGAGCCACCGTTGAAGTTGGTTACCTTTGCAGAAAGCCTGCGTCAAGCATTTACCTGCTCTAAATACATGGAGTCATAACTGGTGTCATCCTTATATGACCACCAGCTAAGCACTGTGTTACATTTTACAGATTTGGATACGAACATCTGTCTGTGAGGCTAATTACACCCTCATTGACTCTTGAAAACATCCATACACTGTGTCAGGGATTCCTCCTGTGGTGAAACTTGTTGAGGACCCAGTATTGCATACTAAGCTTGCAGGAGTCACTTGAGCCACAGACGTAACTTTGGCTTCTACCTAGTTGACTGCATTCAGGAAGATCTCAGTGTGGATTCATGATACGAAAGGGGAGCTGAGAAGTGGCTCTGTGTAGGAAGTGTCAGTTCCTTGGGAGAGCCCAGAACCACAGTACAGTATTTTAGCTCTGGATATTTAGACCCCCCCCCCCCTCGACCCCACACCCCCGATGATGGGGAATGCGCATACTTCCATGCGCTTCTTCCTCCTAGTTTAGGACCAGATGTGACGATCCTTCAAATGCAAGTCAAGCTGGAGACACTGTAGCTCATGACTTCAACTCAACACGTTTCGGAATGGCTGAAAAGCCTAGATCTACAGTTTAGATAACACCAAGGACTCTTCAACTTGGTATTGGCTGCAAAAAAGCAAGAATTCTCAACAGCTTTAGTTAAACAACAACATGCCCACAAGTGGCGTAGTAACTTTAGTACTTCGAACCGTCTGATAACTTGAAACCACGTACATATTTAGAAAAAATAGAAAGACAAATGCTTCGGCTAAGTACATTGATTTTGAAGCTTAACAGGCGCATCTTCTTGCTGTCCACCCACCAATGTTAATCTCTCAGAAGAATTAAATTCTTGCGTAAACAACGCAGCTCAAGAAAGATGATTAAAATTCACCAATATTCCTCTGGGTATTAACTGGGAAAATGTGTCTGGACAGGGCGAATAATGGTTTTTACCTGAAGTAACAGTAACATGTAAAATATATCTTACAAAATGATATGCTACACTTGTGGCACATGTGATGTAATCATCACTCAACACTTCTCCAGTCGGAGTATGTGGGTACATCTGCTGTCGGGTTTTCCGCACGACTAGTCAGAAGAAATCACCAGCGCTTGCTGTAATGGTTTATGATTATACTATTTTAGTATGTTGAGGTTGCCAGCCTCATATAAAATTACTAAGCAGGAAAAACATGTTAATTCACAATTGCCTCGCACAGGTTTCGGATGGACACGGGCAATTTCTGTGCATTTGCTCTCGAATCAATTTCGTCTGGAAATTTTGAATCCCTTTGATGACGGGTGAATCTGTGAAACACTTAGCCTGGGAAACTAGTAATTCCTCTTCGACGGATGTTCTGCTATACACTTGGTCTGGGAAAGTTTCTCTTATGACGGGTGATCCTATTCCTTAGGGTTCCAGTCTTCGTATTTTAAGTCCTGGTCCCTTAAATTTTTCAGTATCTGTATATATAAAAGCGGGCATACTTTTAAGGTTTTAAGTTTCTAAAATACTTCGATCTAACACTTATAATATAATAATTCTAGGTCCAATCCTTCTGGCTGTTTGTGAGTTGCTCGTTTGAAGTTGCGAAGCTGTATGTTCTGTGTCTCTGAGTTCGTTAGGTTTTATTTACAGTTTCCAGTTCAAATCACAGATTGTACTTCCCAGCAACCTTGTCAATGAGATTCATTGTATATTTTGGCTCTCACTTCTATCCAACCGTAAACTCTTTTCGCACTACGTGGGTTGGGGTGTTAAAATTCAAAATATCCCTCACGTGTTTAAAATATTAAATTTAATATTCCCACGCGTGACCTCCTTATAATAAGACGTAACATTTCCGGCGACATCTTGTGCACTCTCACAAACAAATGTGTGAACAGGTTTGCCTGGCGTACTGGCCAAGATGTCTACCCAGACAGATTATCTGCAATAATAACACACAGGGATGGTCCCGTGAAACGATTATCTCACTCATCGTCGTACTAGACCATATTGTCAAACGAGGATTGTCTCCTATCAAAGGTGGTCAGACTAATTCAATGAGATAAACGTATTACCGCTGACCGGTGATAAAGACCGGGTATTGCTACGATTATACCACAGTTCACCTGGCAGAACGTAAATAAGTCTGAGGAGTGGTGAAGCAAAAGTGCAAGAGATAAAGATCATCCCATAGCAGATCCTTCCGTAGGTGAGTGTAGTATTAGAGACTTCCCCTTACTAGATTCAGCATAGAGCAAAATAATGAATGGAAGGGCAAACAATTGCCAAATAATAAGTAATCGGAGAGACATATGAAGAAGAAAAGGGATACTGCCGGATTGGCTGAAGGTGTGAGAGAGCCACCAAAAGAACACGTATTGACATTTTGTCACGCCACCTGAGTATTAGGTTTTCTGACACAAAATGAAGTGATCCCATCCCCACAACTCTTTTTGTTTACTCCATCCCATCCGCCTCAGAACTTTACCTTCTCCAAGCATTAATATTAATCCCAGTGAACGGAAAAACATCCATTGCACATATATTGAACATGTTTACATTTACCTTTGCACTTGTCGAATAAGTATATACATCAGTGCTATCATCATCCACTCCCTACTCCATATGGAACTTGAACTTACCTCTGCTTTTGGTTCTCTATGAGAAACTCGCATAAAGCAGCCACCAGCTCTTGCAGTTGTGGTTAAGGAAACCATCATTCTATCTGCCGAGGTTGCTAACCTTGTTAGACTTGAGCATCAACTAGCTTTTTTCACATGTTAATAAATGCAAAATATAGCATTATGAAATGTACAGATTATCCCAAATTTCTTTGGGAATAAAGACTTACGTCTCTCTCAGAGAATTAGTTAAGGCAACTTGATTAAGATGCCTCTTTCACGTGGCCTGGGGTGTTACTTTACAATAGACTCCCACTATGATTTAGTGCTCACTTTCCTAGGATACCGGTCTTTCCGTATTATTTAAAGTACAGTTCTGCTGGGATCTAAGTCCACAAGATGCACAAACACGTTGTCCGATCCTTTAAGGTGGATTCATCATCCTATTTCTTATTCTGGCTTGTCTAACTTGTCTGGCTGTATTCTTGACGATTTGAAATACACAGTGCAGTAAACTCACTAGGAGCTAAATTTTAAGGCAACATTCGGCCCACATCCAGATTGCTACCATACGACAATGCTCCAATCATAAATCTTATATTTTAACATCTCAAATGCCAAACCAATAGCAAGCAAGATTTGCCCTTCTCTCACAATAAATTATATTTCTCTCGCTATAAATTCCTGCAATACAAACGAACAAATAATGTTTTGTTTGCAATCGCCATATATGGTGTACCATCTTCCGTCTTTTATCGATCGTGTTTACACTCATGACCTCAACATTCATCACATTTAATGTCAATCAAGATGGATAATTATTCTTCCAAGTCAGTCCGGAAATGATTATCCCAGTTACCCGGTGTTAGCCAAGAATCAACAAACTGAGCAATCAGAGCTATTATCAGGGGTAATCGACTGTGGTCGCCCCAAGGTTGTTTACTCACTAATCCGGTCGCTCCCCTGCACTGTCTGGTCTGGTATAAAAATGCGTTACACATTAGTAAACCACACTTCTCTCTACCAATCTCAGGTGTCAGTATGGGTTCAAACGAAAGGGGTTGATTACCTTAATCAGCAACATATGGTCGCTGACATAACAAGAATTGAGGGAAGAGAGTTTAAGAGCTTCTGATATTCCAGGTTTTCCAAGTCTTATCAGACTTCAGGATAGGAATTAGTCAAAGTATTCCATTATAGAACGCGCTATCAGGATTAAGTAATAACGTGTGAACTTAACAGTGTAAAACTACTATCAAAATCATTAAAATAACAGTAAGATGACATTTTCCTGATGTGTTAAAGTAAGGAAGTAAATTAGCAATTACCATTAGCTCACATGAGAAGACTGCAACTACTACTGCAGTTAAGTACCCTTATACATCTGTGAAAAACATTTGTTTACCCATGCATATCGACCAGGAAAGTCGTTAAACGTAGTTATCCTACTTGCAATCCAAAAATCCCTCTGAGACTCCCTGAAATAGGAGCACAACTCTCCTATGTACATCACTGCAAAGCGTTATCTTGAGCGAAGGGTGATACCTTTATAATACTCATCCGTTTTCTCCAACTGTCGGATCATTCGGGGACCAGTACGACAGATCATGATATGCATTCCGCGACAGAGTGAATGAATGAATTAAGGAGTAAATGGACATCGATTCATGAATGAATGAATCAATTCGTAAATAAGTAAATTAATCAATGAGTGAGTGAATTAATGAGTGAAAATATTAATGAATGAATGATTGTCTAAATGAATGAATGAATTCATGAATGTATGTTTAAATGAATTAATGAATGAAAGATTGGATGAAGAAACACATTTCACATTGCGAAGATATTTCATCTTGCATTTTTTCATCTGAAAGTAGCCATGTCTTTTTGTGTTTCTAACCATACAGTAAGAAAGATAACCACGTTAGTACAAGTACAAATTAAGGCTAAGGCTAAGCCTAAAACTACTGACCTAATAGCCACACCGCCTTGAGTAGGAAACTGGTGGTAGTCCATGTTGTACACAAACTCTCTTCTCTTAGACTTGCCTAAAGTGGTGATGGCTTTCCACTGATTCACTCCGTCCTGGTTCGGATCTAAGTGTTTTCGAAATGTCAGACATAGAGCAGTGGAGTTTATTGACTGAGTAATGGATACAACAACAGGTAAACGTAGGTGGTAGAATTAGAGAAAAGATAAACTCTGAATTATAAAAGTTTCAGATTTTAAAACAAGCGTGTATGCTTGATGCTAGTCTAGGAATGTCGTATGTGGTTAATTAGCAGGCAGTAGAGGTGAGATACGTGCCAGTGAAACACGAGATGAGAATAAGATGCTGGCGATGGATTGGACACTCATTCAAGAAACCTGCTGATAGCAATACAAGATAGTCATTGTGTTAGGTTACACAGGGTAAAAGAAGCATACACAGAGAAAATACATAGAGCAGAGATACACCGAGAAAATACATAGAGCAGAGATACACAGAGAAAATACTTTGAACAGAGATACACCGAGAAAATACATAGAGCAGAGATACACAGAGAAAATACATAGAGCAGAGGTACACAGAAAATACATAGAGCAGAGATACACAGAGAAAATACATAGACCGTAGATACACCGAGAAAATACATAGAGCAGAGATACATAGAGAAAATACATAGAGCAGAGGTACACAGAAAATACATAGAGCAGAGATACATTGAGAAAATACATAGAGCAGAGATACACCGAGAAAATACATAGAGCAGAGATACACAAAGAAAATACATAGAGCAGAGATACACCGAGAAAATACATAGAGCAGAGATACACAAAGAAAATACATAGAGCAGAGATACACCGAGAAAATACATAGAGCAGAGATACACAAAGAAAATACATAGAGCAGAGATACACCGAGAAAATACATAGAGCAGAGATACACTAAGAAAATACATAGAGCAGAGATACACTAAGAAAATACATAGAGCAGAGATACACTAAGAAAATACATAGAGCAGAGATACACCGAGAAAATACATAGAGCAGAGATACACCGAGAAAATACATAGAGCAGAGATACACTAAGAAAATACATAGAGCAGAGATACACCGAGAAAATACATAGAGCAGAGATACACAAAGAAAATACATAGAGCAGAGATACACCGAGAAAATACATAGAGCAGAGATACACTAAGAAAATACATAGAGCAGAGATACACTAAGAAAATACATAGAGCAGAGATACACAAAGAAAATACATAGAGCAGAGATACACCGAGAAAATACATAGAGCAGAGATACACTAAGAAAATACATAGAGCATAGATACACTAAGAAAATACATAGAGCAGAGATACACTAAGAAAATACATAGAGCAGAGATACACTAAGAAAATACATAGAGCAGAGATACACAAAGAAAATACATAGAGCAGAGATACACCGAGAAAATACATAGAGCAGAGATACACAAAGAAAATACATAGAGCAGAGATACACCGAGAAAATACATAGAGCAGAGATACACTAAGAAAATACATAGAGCAGAGATACACTAAGAAAATACATAGAGCAGAGATACACACAGAAAATACATAGAGCAGAGATACACCGAGAAAATACATACAGCAGAGATACACAAAGAAAATACATAGAGCAGAGATACACCGAGAAAATACATAGAGCAGAGATACACTAAGAAAATACATAGAGCAGAGATACACTAAGAAAATACATAGAGCAGAGATACACTGAGAAAATACATAGAGCAGAGATACACTAAGAAAATACATAGAGCAGAGATACACTAAGAAAATACATAGAGCAGAGATACACAAAAAAAATACATAGAGCAGAGATACACTAAGAAAATACATAGAGCAGAGATACACTAAGAAAATACATAGAGCAGAGATACACTAAGAAAATACATAGAGCAGAGATACACTAAGAAAATACATAGAGCAGAGATACACAAAGAAAATACATAAAGCAGAGATACACCGAGAAAATACATAGAGCAGTGATACACTAAGAAAATACATAGAGCAGAGATACACCGAGAAAATACATAGTGCAGAGATACACCGAGAAAATACATAGAGCAGAGATACACAAAGAAAATACATAGAGCAGAGATACACCGAGAAAATACATAGAGCAGAGATACACTAAGAAAATACATAGAGCAGAGATACACTAAGAAAATACATAGAGCAGAGATACACTAAGAAAATACATAGAGCAGAGATACACTAAGAAAATACATAGAGCAGAGATACACAAAGAAAATACATAGAGCAGAGATACACCGAGAAAATACATAGAGCAGAGATACACAAAGAAAATACATAGAGCAGAGATACACCGAGAAAATACATAGAGCAGAGATACACTAAGAAAATACATAGAGCAGAGATACACAAAGAAAATACATAGAGCAGAGATACACAAAGAAAATACATAGAGCAGAGATACACCGAGAAAATACATAGAGCAGAGATACACAAAGAAAATACATAGAGCAGAGATACACCGAGAAAATACATAGAGCAGAGATACACTAAGAAAATACATAGAGCAGAGATACACTAAGAAAATACATAGAGCAGAGATACACCGAGAAAATACATAGAGCAGAGATACACTAAGAAAATACATAGAGCAGAGATACACTAAGAAAATACATAGAGCAGAGATACACAAAGAAAATACATAGAGCAGAGATACACTAAGAAAATACATAGAGCAGAGATACACTAAGAAAATACATAGAGCAGAGATACACTAAGAAAATACATAGAGCAGAGATACACTAAGAAAATACATAGAGCAGAGATACACAAAGAAAATACATAGAGCAGAGATACACCGAGAAAATACATAGAGCAGAAAACTGGAGACAGTAATGAATGTGATCAGGAAGACATGGACATTTTTGGAGTTGATGACACGGGGCAGGATGACCTGGCGTGAGTTTGTAGAGATCACGTGCTCCTTGGAGAGTTGATAAGTGATGGTAATGATGATGAAGTTGATGTTAATGATGATGATGGTAATGATAAAGGTAATGATGATGGTAATGACGATGATGATGATGATAATGATGATGATGATGAGAAATATGGCGGCGTTTTTTTTTCTGTTTAGTCGGCGAAGTAGAGGGAAGACACACAAATATGCTTTTGTGATACAAGGTCAATCAATTGTTAATGTTTGTAGACGATAGTGTAATGTCCTCATATGATTATAGCAGTAGGTCGGCACCTATCTTTGAGTGGATCACAGAGGATGATTTGGTAGATCTGGAGATAACGGAGGGGGAGAAAAATATATATAAGGAACGGTGAAATTAGATCTAGCCTTCTCCCACCAGCTTGTAAAATCGCTGTTGCTCCAGTATTAAAATTACGTTTTCCATGTCGAAAGTGATAACTCACGAGCTAGCTGATAAAAACTCACTTCAATCGTCAACTGTATGAGATAGTTACGTGCTCTTTTGTTTCAAGTGAAGTTAACATTTGGTAAAATAACTTTTAGTTTGGATTTTGCACAGTTCTGTTGATGTAATTGCAAGAAGCAGTGCGTCTCGCAGAGATAAAAGTTATTTCTGAGCTATGGGTTGTACTTATTCCAAACTCCAAATACTCAAACATAAATGCAGGCATACCTTTATCAAACTAGATCTTTCTAGATCTCGTGTTTTTCAAGTAGACGTCCACAGCTAAAGCGTTGATTGCCGCTGCCATTAAACAAATTGTATGACCCATATTTCTTACATGTTTTCTTCTTCTTCTTCATCCACTCTCAGTCGTCATCTTGAAAATGTTAAAAGACAGCAGTGACAAACTTGAGGCTATCTGTATCTCCCTAGGTTTCTTTCCAAGAATAACATTGATGACAGTCATATTTGTTTTCTCTGTTGCTCATATGTTGGGATTCAATGAAGCAGATATTCAGCAGTCATTTTATCTATGCCACAGTTACACTGATCGGCAGTTCCTATCTTTAGCTTGTTAAATAGATGGTATCTCAATATGTTGTGGCCAGTACGGAGTCTGATGATTACCACTTATTCTCTACTGCTGAGCTGGGAATAGGCACCATTTTGTGTGTGACCTGCGTTCCATTTGTTCTTGTATCTAATTCTGATACAAATCTTTGCCTTTTCGAAAGTTGGCTGTTTGACAAACCTCATGAAATAAAGTTCAGGAACTAACAAACACTTTGACACTACTTGCGGAAATGATCAGTGGCTTAGATCATGTTATCTCAATACTTACCATGATAATTTATTCCAAGAGCGTTAGCAAGAGTTGGGAACCAGTCAACTGCGTGTATAAGCCTAGGGGGAAATGCAATATTGAAGCATTAATTCTACTATAGTAACAATCTAAAAGAGCTTGGTTTTAAAGATAAATGGACGGCGTTCGAAGCCAAGTCCCGTGACGTAGTGTAAAAAACTACTACCTGACTCCGCTCTTCAGGTAGGGAAGGCAACGACATGTAGGCAGGGAACTGGTCTTGCAGAAATTATATTCAATGAGCAATTGTTGTTTGTCCAAGAAGTAGGTGTATTGTCTAATGTGGCATTTACAGGTATACCTTGTTTTATTGGACTTCGCTTTATTGCGCTTCGCTTTATTGGACTTCGCTTTATTGGACTTCGCTTTATTGGACTTCGCTTTATTGGACTTTGCTTTATTGCGCTTCGCAGATTTTGCGCTTTTTTCAAATTATAACTATTGATGTTTATTTATTTACCAGCAAAAAGATAACTATTCTCTGAAGGCTCAGATGATGAAGATTCGCATTTTTTTTTAAGCAATAAAGTATTTTCAATTTTACAATACATTATTTTTTTATACCTAGCGCTATTGCGCACTTAATAGATATAATGTAAACATGATTTTAGGCTTTTATATGCACAGGGAAGCCAAACAAATGGATGTGACCTGCTTTATTGCGATATTCGCTTTATTGCGGCTGTTTAGAACCGAACCCGCAATATCTCCGAGGTATGCCTGTATTTGTAGAACTGATTTCAATACGATGTTTTGTGCTTTTTGTTTCTTCTTTTGTATGTTTATACCAGCCGCGTCATTATTTTTCACATGGGTTGGAACTACAATCAAATGGTGTTTTCATAAATAACTACGGGATTTCCATACAGATGTGCAGGGCTGAAGTACAACAGTAATAGCTATGTATACTAACACATGTGATGGTATAAAGATATTGGTTGCCATGGAAACGGGGGACATGTTAGATTTTGTGTCCATATTTCAATGTCCTAAGGCTTTTTTTATTTCTTGAGTTATGAGCACCAAAGTTGAAATGGAGGCTTATCACTGTATTTTAAAAACCTTCGTCAGACTACATTTTAGATCACTTTTGTAGTTCCTGAGATATAGATATATGTGTACCTTAACATAGCAACCATGTTTTCAAAAGTTTACAAAACGATTAGCAGTACATCAACATTTTGATAAGATATGAAAAATCGGATCGGACAAAAGTTGTATTATTTAATGGAAAGGTGTAGCCTCGCTTTTCTTCGGGTGTGAACCGCTGACTAGAGGATGTTGATTGTGTCGTAGTGACAACGGTCCAACACGGGCGATGCTATTTGGACTTGACAATAATAACGCGAATGTTTCTTTCCTGGAACGTGAAGGAAGGACTTCAGGAACAATCAGGCACGTCAACGAGTGCCAATACGGGTACGAACGAACTCGTTATGTCGATTGGCAACAACATATTTATTTTGGACGAATCACGTAGACTATAGATTATACGAGACAGTACGTTCATAGTAGTTTCACAGTTCATAAAAATACATGGATCAATGATAGGAAATATAGTGCTTGTAGGCTCAGGGTTTCTTCAAACAAACTAACGGTTTTGACCTTTCGTTAGTGATAAGGCTTCTAAGGTCATCCATATAATAAAATCTGCATATGTCTATTTCGGACCTGTAACGTTGTCCTGGTACATGTTAATTCTGGTGTCTTTAAACATTCATGATCCTGGCCTTCACTATATATGGTAATACAGCATAAAGTTGATTAAAATACTTGGTTCATCTCTCGTGAACGCCGTGTCACGTATGACGGCGCTTCCATACTTTAAGTCAATGAGCCGCACTGACGGAGCATTAAAATCCTTCAAAGCCTTAGGATACTATCAGCACAGTATCAAGTTGATCCATTATAACCCCTCCTGAACGAGAAGGGATTAGCTAGATACCAACGTCTAACACCGTCACTGGAAATCATATTAAAAATACATTCAATTATCACAATCACTGGCACTGACTTACGCAGGGGTAAGCCGACAAGGGCTTCTATTCAGAAGTCCTGTCCCAGAAATATACTTGCCCCATTATGATGGGTACATAAACAAATCAACAGACTGTCTGTCTGGAAATATGAGATGCGGCTTTCATCTTTTACCTCTGACGTCATCTCCCTTGCTTGGACACAAGCGCGCACGAATTCCCCTACACCAAATTGTGCATATTCGTGCGTGACAGAAGACATTTATAAAAAACACACATCAACATAAGTTGGTGTGTACTCACTCCACCGGAGTAGAACCTGATGACTACCCGTGAGTGTTTAGAATACAATAAAAGAGGCATCAGCTTCCTTCACACCGTCCGCAAAAAAATTTAATTCTATTAAATTTTTTTCTTTCATTTAATTACCGCGGAGAGGTGAAACAAGCTTACAAATATGTATTATATATTAATAATACTAATAATGCAAGAGAGGCATATTAATCAATAAGAGGAGAGTGAACGAACAAAATCAAATTCAACTCAACTCAACAACAAATATGCATAAAAGCATATCATCACAATTGACCAACTTTGGAACAATGTGGAAGAGATGAAAGAAAATCAAAGCATAAAGGATGATTAATTGAAACCAAATGCAATAAGAAATAAAGAGATATGGTAATACATGAATTTAAAGGAAAAGATGAAAATGCATAAAAATTAAAAAATGAGAAGTGACAAAAATCAAAGAATATGAATACAACACTTGAAGTTATCAACACACTTAACCGTGTCTAAGGATGAGTAGTATCATTAAATAACTACCAATGACGTATCACTATCTAAAATGAGTGATAGTTACCCGATGTAATCATTAGGATTAAAATATTTATAGTTAATTATATTAAACTAATTAAACTAATTAAATATGTTCATTAATCACAATGTACTGAATAATGTTTCAGTTTATTACACTGCTAAAAGTTCAATAAGTTCCCGAAGGTTTTAAGTTAACCTCAAAACAGTTCATAAATACGAAGATCCTGAAGTTTTAGTATGTTGAAATACCATAGATTTCACAAAATATTGTTAAATCATTCACGATATACTAATGTTTATCTAAATTCACAATGTATCTTTACGCAGATAATGTCATAAATACTAAAAGTTATGTGATCCTCACTGTTATATATATATATATATAATTCACTGTTTTTTTTTCTTTTTTTCGCTTCAAGTAATTCAACGGAATGTTACAACTTTATTCACTTGACTAAGTATGTACAAAAATGTCACTGATTCACAAAGTAAAGTTCAAAGAACGTCATGTTTACAAATGTGATGTAGTATGTGTAGAGGCATCCACATTTGTAGGGCGTACCAAGTCGCATGATTCACTCGGGCAGCGGGATAAAATGTCAGCGAAAACATTCTGTGATCCAGGTATAGCCCGGATTGTGAAACAGTAGGGTTGCAATGAAATTGCATATCTGGTGGACTTTGCAGATCTGACGTCTTTGGTGTTTAACGCAGTAAGTGCTTTCTGATCAGTCTCTACAAAGAAGTGAGATCCCAGAAGATAACGTTGGAGTTTAGTTATAGACCACACGAGAGACAAAAGTTCCTTATCGAGAACGGAGTACTTTTGTTCAGCCGACGTAAGTTTCCTTGAGACGAACAGTACTGGGTGCAAGGTGCCCGCATACTCCTGTAGTAACACGCTTCCAATACCGCAGAGGCGTCACTGCGCAAGATGAAAGGGAGGTTCGCATTAGGCAATTGTAACATAGAAGGTTTAGAAAAGAATGCCTTAATGGTGTCCAACGCGATTTGGTGTTCCTCCGACCACCGAATCACGTTAGCCGCGCCCTTTTTTAATAACGAAGAGAAAGGTGCAGTAATAGTGGACAGATGAGGTATGAACTTAGCGTAGAACTGAACAAGACCCAATAATGATCTCACTTGTTTCTTAGTTTTGGGAGTAGAAATGTTGAGGATCTTAGAGACATTACTGTCCTCAGTATATAACCGACCGTGACCAACGCGGTGACCTAAAAATGAAATTTCGTGAAAACCCACGAAAGCTTTAGAAGGCTTAGCCGTTAAATTACATGACCGTAAAGTGGACAGTAATGTTTTCAATCCAGTAATGTGTTCATCCCATGTGTCATTAAAGAGACAAATGTCGTCAATATATGTAATGACATCGGGACGATGAGAAAGTACGCGACGCATCATGCGTACAAATGTAGCCGGTGCATTTACTAAACCGAATGGCATGAAATTATATTGGAATAACCCTCGTAGAGTCGAGAAAGAAATGATCTCAAGAAAAGAAAAGAAACAATGATTAGCAAAGAAAAGAGATGATGACTGCATAGGCTGAGTCATCAAAGAATATGACATCAACATTCAATATTAGTAGGTTACTATCTGCGTGACGCAGAATCGGGAACCAATTGTAATCGGAGAGAATGGTGGTGAAAATACACACAATTGTCCCGCTCGATAGCCATGCGAGCATCTTTATTGGTTCTGAATGTAACCACGGCGTCACCATACCTGTTCTTGGTATGTGGTAATAGACGTACGAACTTAACGTCCGCCGTGTGATTGAGAAAATCTCCCAGTGCCTGCCAAGTGGTTCGTTGTGGCAGATTTTGCACAAGGATGGTGCGAGAAGATGCACCTCTACCAATATAAGTGGTAGCGTTGTCACAAGAATGTGAATAAGGTTGATGGGTAATCTTAGCCCTCTTAGGTAAGTTATAGTCTTTATTATTTACATGTATAGAATTATTGTTCTTAAATGAACCATACTTTTGTACTTGAGTCTGATAACTTACACTAGGCAAAGGTGGTGTACGGCATGTCGTATACCCCTGCTTGCTGGACAAATTGACAACTTTGTCGACAACCTTATTGGTTTTAGTTTTCCCATTTGAGTTATAACTGTTATTTCTTTTAGGAACATCCTTTACTTTTTTCTCAAACGTAACCTTTTTCTTACGATCAGTTGCCTGCTGATCAAGTCGAGGGAAGGTATATGTCCCCCGGAATGACTTACTAGTCTTCACAGGTTGCGTTGAAAACTTAATATCATTCTTAAGAATGGAAGCATGTCGTAAAGGTTGCAACAAATTAGCAACAGTGGCGTAATGAACAATGGAATCGTTCTCCATGCTAGATTCCAATACCTTAGCATTACATAACAGGTTAGTAGTATGTGTATGTGACACAACTCTAGGTATAGACTTAAATGCATAGGCATCCTGTATATGCTGCTTTTCCCATTCAGCAATTTGCTGTGGGGTACACTCTTTTATACCGTGTATGCGACCCAGGATTACATCAGAAATTGGATTTTGAAGGAGACAGGCGTGGATCTTTCCTGAAAAAAATGGTGTTTTCAAATCAATAATAGCTGTGGGAAAAGTTTCCACAGTTCCCCCAAAAGTCACACATTGGATGGTCTCTCCAGTTGCATAGGCAGGGTTTACCAAAGAGTTCCTGATGCCAATCGTGCTGCAGCCTGAATCTAAAAGAATGGAACAAGGGATATCGTTAACAAATCCTCTATCTTATTGAAGACACCCTTTTCCGTGATGTGTAGCAGCCGACATGGCCGTGCATCCCTCCGGAATACTAGGTAACGTATGTCCGCAGCGCAGCGTCGTGATCGCCTTGGGCTGGAAGAGGGTCGTGCACTCGTCACACGCCTTAATCTGCTCAAAATTAAGAGAACAAGACATGGCAACATGCGTGTCATTATTCGTATTATTCTCTTTGTTACCTTGTGTGTCAGCAATAGCTACATTAGTTTGATGGCGTGGCCCTCTGCTAGAAGATCTAACTCTACGTCGCGATCGATTGTGACTATCATTTCTAAAATTGCCATTATTATCATTTCTGCTTGTGTTACCGTATTGATTTGAATGATAGTTAGCGCTGTCACTGTTATGGCTTTGACCATAAAATCTATTACGAGAATCTTGTCTATTGTTAGGATTCTGGGATTTAGATCGCCAATTTTGTTTATAAGTATCTACTTGATAATTTCCATACTTATTGTTATCCCAATCTCTAGATTTGTGAAATTGACCCCAAGAATTGTTATATGGAGAAGAATGCTGAAATTGCTTCCCCTTATGAAAATTACAAGAATTGAAATTCTCGTTATTTCCCTTTTTGTAGTTTCTGTCATTACTTAAAGAGCGATGGCGTCTGCGATAATCCTGTTGCATTGCAAAAGCAACGGGAAATTCATCTTTAACCTGAGTATTCCCAAAATTCAAGTTTGGGTGTGCGGTACAGTATTGTACACAGGTTTGCTGCATTTCATTTATGCTTGAATGTTTATGTTCGTGCAAAAAAGCAAGAAAAGCTGGGTTAACCGAGGACAAAACTTTATCGCGTAATAATAAATCTCTCAATGCGTCAAAAGTTTTATCCGTCTCGGATAATGTAAGTGCTATTTGATCAATAAAATCGTTAAAATGTTTTCCAGTTTGTGGGAGCATAGATTTGAATTTCAAACGATATTCATTCTCTGTCATTTGATATTTAACAAGTAAAGCAGTTCTGAGAGCCTCATAGTTATTTTTATCAGCAGTAGTTGCAATATGATATACTGACATAGCTTCACCTGTAAGTAGTTCTGATAATTTTACACAGTATTGAGATTTTTCCACGTGATAGGCCTCGCATGTTGCCTCAAACCTATGTAGATAATGAATCACATCGTCAGATGGAGGATTAAATTTTGGCAATATTAAATGAAAATTTTTAATATTCCCTTGTTTAGACGAATTTTGGCCCTCCTGAGACTTTTGAGCACTAGCCTCCTGAGATAATCGAAAATGATTAAATTCTAATTCCTTCATTTCTTTTTCATGTTGAATTTGACGTTGATATTTTCTTGTATTTTCTTCAGCTAACAATCTCCTTTCTTCTATTTCTTTTGCTTTCCAATTCCATTCTTCTTTTTGCCTCCAATTGAAGTCTTTTCTTTTCTGATCTGCTTCCATTTGAAGTCTTTTGTTGTCTGCCTCAATCTGAAGTTTATTATGTTCTGCCTCACGCTGAAATCGTTTCTCATTTTCCTGAGACTCAAATATCCTCTTCTTTTCATTTTCCTCTGCTTCAAATCTCAAATTTTTTTGTTTCAGAAGTTCTAATTTCCTCTGTTCAGCTTCTATATCTTGAGCCTTTTTGTATTCTGATAGCGCGAATGCTTTCGCCTCGTCAGGAGCCATCCCAACGGATTTTGCCTGCTTCATAAAATATTCAAGCGACGACATTTTGATTTACTCAAATAATTATCAGTTAATTTAATTTAAGTGTGTGCAATACGTTCTTGTCTAAGAACGGTCACTAATTATCAATTAAGTATACTAAATATTATTAATCAATGAAAATAATATATACAATGAAATATTAAGAACAGACAAGAGTCATAGACAATAGCAACAACAATGACAAGACGAGATAATCAAAGACGAAGAAGACGATCGCAGAGGTCAAACAAAATTAAAATGTGAAACTAAAATAGAATGTCGTAAAAATTTACGATGATAACTGCGATAAAAACTTACACAAAACAATTGACAAGACAGTGTAAAAACATATGTTTTGTAAAAAACTCAACGAAAGTCAGGTTAGAAGGACAATAATCACATACAAGATACATTATAAAAACAAGGTAGGAATAAAAATAACTATGAAAACAACGATTAAAACTTGACGGAACAGCTAAACAAATACTATTATAAGAGACAAGTAGCGATCGGAACTACAGCAAGGTTTCTAGCCTTGAACCGGAATTATCGCTCAATTGAAACTTACAAATAAATCCTATAGAACATCTGACAAAGAGCCCGAATCAGCTTCGAGATGAACCTCGTTTGTCAGATCGACCTCCCTACCGCCCAGAACAAACATGGAACATAAAACATGCATCACAAGAAATACTACAATGGACATATTAAAAAGCGGCTCAGCTAACATAAGACGGTGACAACGAACAGAGTAATACTCATCATTTTGTGATAAAATGCAATTTCCAGGATTGCAGAGTCTTGCACTCCGGCGCTGTATCACCGAGGAAGCTTACGTAGCACCTGGTAGAGTCCGCAAATGATAGAAGCAGTTGAGTCCATCTTGACCTTGAGTAGCCGTTAGATTTTATAACCAGTCCAGGATGTTGTCGCCTTGAAAGACTGCATTTTTCTTTTCAACCGAGTTGGATTGAGTTCGATTCCGTTACTGAAAAAATGGATATTTTCAGACCACACTGCGCCGCCATAGTTGTAGCCTCGCTTTTCTTCGGGTGTGAACCGCTGACTAGAGGATGTTGATTGTGTCGTAGTGACAACGGTCCAACACGGGCGATGCTATTTGGACTTGACAATAATAACGCGAATGTTTCTTTCCTGGAACGTGAAGGAAGGACTTCAGGAACAATCAGGCACGTCAACGAGTGCCAATACGGGTATGAACGAACTCGTTATGTCGATTGGCAACAACATATTTATTTTGGACGAATCACGTAGACAATAGATTATACGAGACAGTACGTTCATAGTAGTTTCACAGTTCATAAAAATACATGGATCAATGATAGGAAATATAGTGCTTGTAGGCTCAGGGTTTCTTCAAACAAACTAACGGTTTTGACCTTTCGTTAGTGATAAGGCTTCTAAGGTCATCCATATAATAAAATCTGCATATGTCTATTTCGGACCTGTAACGTTGTCCTGGTACATGTTAATTCTGGTGTCTTTAAACATTCATGATCCTGGCCTTCACTATATATGGTAATACAGCATAAAGTTGATTAAAATACTTGGTTCATCTCTCGTGAACGCCGTGTCACGTATGACGGCGCTTCCATACTTTAAGTCAATGAGCCGCACTGACGGAGCATTAAAATCCTTCAAAGCCTTAGGATACTATCAGCTCAGTATCAAGTTGATCCATTATAACCCCTCCTGAACGAGAAGGGATTAGCTAGATACCAACGTCTAACACTGTCACTGGAAATCATATTAAAAAATACATTCAATTATCACAATCACTGGCACTGACTTACGCAGGGGTAAGCCGACAAGGGCTTCTATTCAGAAGTCCTGTCCCAGAAATATGGTTGCCCCATTATGATGGGTACATAAACAAATCAACAGACTGTCTGTCTGGAAATATGAGATGCGGCTTTCATCTTTAACCTCTGACGTCATCTCCCTTGCTTGGACACAAGCGCGCACGAATTCCCCTACACCAAATTGTGCATATTCGTGCGTGACAGAAGACATTTATAAAAAACAAACATCAACATAAGTTGGTGTGTACTCACTCAACCGAAGTAGAACCTGAAGACTACCCGTGAGTGTTTAGAATACAATAAAGGAGGCATCAAAAGGTTTTTCACATAATCTCATATTAATTGACTAAAAAATACACAAGTTATTCAAATATTAGTAACATAAAACAAGGGTCTGTGAAAATCATGTATTTTTTTCAAATAAATAGCAAAACTTCTTAAGAAAATGTAATTTACAACATAAAAAGACATCTACTTAGAATATGTTCTCACAAATGTAGATATATATTAATTCTGGAGAATATAAACTATCTGAGTATAAAAGGTAAAGGTAAAGGAACCCTTTACACGCCCATTGAGGCATATTGGGAATATGGTGTTAGGCCCATATTTTCTTGACCATCTGCACACAAGTGGTGATGTGGTCAGCATCACGCCGGTATCCGAGTATAGACTAATCCTAATCAGTAGGGAGCCGCGCTGGTGTAATGGCTACGACGTTGTACTGGCGATCAGGTGTTCATGGTTCAAACCCGGCCGTCGGCGTTTGAAGAAATGTTTACGACCGGAAATTTGACTGAATAATCTGAACGGCTCCTGCACATAAATCCCGTGTGGATGGGAAGGAGCGAAGCTCCTGACCGGGTTGGAAGGAAAGTCCACTGACCCCCCAGCCTCGCAATGACATGTCATTGGGCCGAAAGAGCCGGAAAAAGCTCGAGTGCCGCTGGTTGTAGAAAAAAAAAAAATCCTAATCAGTTGTCGTCTACTTCAGCCGCTGTTGGTTCCCACAGGTACCTTGGACTGGACCTTCTCTTCAATAGTCAAATCTGGTGGCTGTAGCACGTCCCCTGCAGTACGGCTGGGGTAAGAACAAAAGGCAAGTAAGAGCCGTATGAATGCTCAAGTGATCCAGTCTTAGTGAGCAATGTTGGGTTCTCAGTATGTTTCACCACACGGGGAATCGTAATGTTGGGCCATTTTGTTGTATGCCAGTCAATCCATGAAGCATTGCCTAGGCAGCTCGAATGTTCTTCTTTCCGCGATGCACCACATGGAATGTCCTTCTTTCCGCGATGCACCACATGGAATGTTCTTCTGCCCGCGATGCACCACATGGAATGTTCATCTGTCCGCGATGCACCACATGGAATGTTCATCTGTCCGCAATGCACCACATGGAATGTCCTTCTTTCCGCGATGCACCACATGGAATGTTCTTCTGTCCGCGATGCACCACATGGAATGTTCATCTGTCCGCGATGCACCACATGGAATGTTCATCTGTCCGCAATGCACCACATGGAATGTCCTTCTTTCCGCGATGCACCACATGGAATGTTCTTCTGTCCGCGATGCACCACATGGAATGTTCTTCTGTCCGCGATGCACCAAATAGAATGTGTAAATTACTTTACATCTCGAACTGAAGGATAATGAAGACGAAGACAACATTAACACTATCTTACCCATCATACACAGCGCCAGATTTCTTCAAGAAAGGTCCATGTATAAACGCGGGAACTCTGGTACCCCCCTCAAACACAGTAGCTTTTCCGCCTCTCAGAGGAAAGTTATTACCTCCGACAGAAGTATAGCCACCATTCTGGAAAACCAAATGTGAACAATCAAACATGTGAGCAGAGGTTTCCATGAATAGATGTTGTGAAAGTAACGAATTGATGAATGAATGGACTTATAAATGAATGTGTTGAGAAATTACACTGATTGCGCTTTGAGTTAGTCATGGAAGATAATCCTAGACTGAAACGGAAGAGAATGAAGAGTGGAACGAAAGAAGGGGTAACGGCCATCAAGAATTAATAAAATTGGAGATATTATGGGTCGCTTATCGACTAATTCGATTGCACAATTCAGTATGAGGTCACCAGGACTGAGCAGGATAATACTCAGAAGAAAATGATGGCATAACATAGGACTAAAAGAAATTGTAAGGACGACACAATATGGCTGTGAGTAGAGCATGGTTTTTCAACTGGGGTTCCGCGGAACCTTAGGGTTGCACGAGAGGTCACTAGGGGTTCACGAGAGATCGTGACTAGACAAAAAAGTGGATTTTTGTTTGTTTTAACTTTTCGCGCCAGAGGATTTTTTTTTATTTTGATTTCAAGAAAGGTTGGCTACAAATGTCATTTTTAATTTTAAATGTGAAAAAGAACTGCTCTTGACATGTCAAATTTCATTAGCATCTTGTTGAGCAGAAATTAGTGAAATGACTTTTAGGCCTATTTGGATAAAGCAAAAATCAAAATCAAGTAGGAAATTGAAAAGAACAGAAAACGGAAGTCTATTCTACCTACACTTTTGACCTGCCTTAGAACTGATATCCTGTGTGCGAAGGGAGAACCGAACAAAACGAGTATGCCATATTGGTTGACCTAAATAAAGAGATCCACAGATAAAAATCATTCTCTACTCAAAAAAGCATTGACTAATGTTATATAAATGTATTTTCTATAAATATATATTATCTATTAAATATACAGACTTAGTCGTTCCCCTTCTACCGTGAGGTGTAGAGGTTTGGAAGAGAGAGCGCCAGATTATTCTATCGGCTGTCTTCCTCCTGGCCTGGTTCCATTCTAGTCCTCGGTCCTTCAAAGATTGTCTAATGTTGTCCTCCCAGCGGACTCTGGGTCGTCCTCGGGGTCTGGATCCTTGGCTCTTTGTTTCCCATGCTTGTCGTGGTAGCCGATCTTCTCCCATTCTGCAGACATGGCCAAACCATCTTAGTTGGGACTGTTCTACTTGGGTCTGTAGGGGGTGGCATTTTAGGCCTTGACGTATCGTCTGGTTGCGTACCATGTCTCTTCTTGTTACTTCAACCACCTTCCTCAGATACCTCGTAGGTAAATGTTACACTTAAGTTGCCTTACCTTATATGGATGTATAAATAATTTTCATAAGGATTAGTATTGGGAGATAGCTAACATCAGAATCTTTACTTGTGGTCGGTTTAAAATTAGAATATGACCTAAACTTAATTATGATTGAGTTTCGCCCAAGAGAATACCCCAAGGTTATATTTTTGCGTGAGCAAAAGTTCTTCTTTAACACCTAATGCGGTTTTAAGTTTCTCACTGCTCTTTTTTCAATTTTCGTCACTGAGACTGGACTAGGAGGTGATAGACAGAAGATCTTACATAAATAGCAAGGGCCAGTTGAAATATTCTGCCATCATCGGTTTCACTACCTTGTCGAGGTATGGCGGCTCGCGTACCCTGATTACCCCCAGAGCTATGCCAGCGGCAGTTTTACTCCTGGAAGGTTCTACCAAGCTGGAAAGGTTTGCGCGGGCAGGGGTCAGATTAAAGCAGACACCCTGGTCCTCCATGTTGGGGGGTTTTAGCATAGGGCCGACACCCCTGTCTATGTAAAACGAAATGAAGTTACGGAAACAACAACGAATGAACAAACTTTGCTGCGGGACGGACATCTGGAGTCTGAGGCTCGTATGACTGTCAGTGGTGAAAGCCGAAAGGAAGCCACTGACATGAGAACGGACGTCCTGACCGCAAAACATGATACAAGAATAGGATTCTGGAATGTCAGGACAATGAACGAGAACGAACGAACGAACGAACGAACGAACGAACTTTATTTTCGAAGGGTAAAGAATTGGGCGCGCAGGCCCGTCTAACATTCTGCCCTTCCACTCTCATTAATCTTGCATACTATATCCTTTCATTCCCACATGATGCTTTAAACATTATTTAAAGGCATGCAACATTATGAAGTTACCATAACAGCATTCATTTACAGTATGCAATCATAATAAAAAAATGAGTAGGGTTTTTTTTTTTTTTTTTTTTTTTGAAACAAACAAGCTAGTAAATGGGGGAAAAAAGTAATAATAAAATAAAATAAATAAAACAATAAATAAAAATAAATAAATTCTGTATACCGACACTCACTCATGCGTTCAATCCGTCTACAATTAATCTGTATTTTTGGTATGCGGGTACATTCTCACGACTCACATTTCTAAAGTACAGTATTATGTGGGTACATTCACACATACATTACATTATATAATAATATTTTAAATTGAATATAATAATGATATTACATGGATATAAAACAAAATATTCACACACAAAAATTAGCGGAAGAGGAAAAGAAATGTTGACCTATGGATGAGATGTTGACAGGCAAATACTGTTTCTATGGGTGTAGATAATCAGTGTTGAGGAAGTGTTTGAAAAGTGCTTTGTTAAAAGAATATTGTGTAGGTAGGCTTTTTAGGTGGTGTGGAAGGCTGTTCCATAAGTAGGCACCAGAGTAGGCTAGACTCTTTTTGAACAGGTCGATCCTAGGTTTGGGCAGACGTAACTGATGTAATCGTTGTCCCTCCCTTCTACTGGTTTGAAACAATGATCTTAGGTACGACGGGGCATTGTTAGATAGAATTATGTGAGTCAGCTTGGCTTTGTTGTAGAGAAGACGTTTTTTTTAGCGACAGTATTTTGGGTTCTTTTCCTGTCCTTGTGTGTGGTGTCGTGCGATTATCGGTGATCAGACGCAGAGGGTAAACTAAAACAGGTCACGGCAGAAATGAGAAACTATAGGTTACACATTCTAGGGATAAGCGAGAGCAGATGGACAGGGGCAGGAAAAGTTAAAACAGCAACAGGAGAAACAGTACTTTACTCTGGAAGAGAGGCCGGACAACACAATGAAAGTGTAGCCATTATTCCACAGAAAGGAATAGAAAGGACATTACTGGAATGGAAACCCATCAACAACAAACTGATAAGATTAAGATTGAGAGGCAGTGTCGTAGATTTTCGATAGGGGAATTAAGACTTGGGTTGGTCCCTTCTGAATAGATTAGAATAAGTGATAGTCACCGTGAGAAGTAGTAATAGCAATAGATTTCCACGAGTGAGATGGTAGAAATGTGATAGTGGCTGTCTCTGAAATCAAGAAATATTCTCTCTTTCACCTATCTTCTAAGAGAGATTTAGATTGAGTCAGACAGTCTACACACATATATATAAAATATATATATATATATATATATATATATATATATATATATATATATATATATATATCAACTCACATACATACACACATAAGACGACAGTTAGACGTACAGACGTGGGAAAAAAACTATGACAATGATTATATGAATAGTTTGGGAAAACGAACTGACCGACCCGCTGGAATGAATTTTATGAGTAGTTTATTTATCTAGACTAAACTTCTCTCACAACATATCAAATCACATCAAGCATATAAAAAAAAATAAACAAAAAATCAAGAAATGCTACAAGAATGATAGACCCGTTGGTATGATCCTTCCCTCGATGTATAGCTCACAGTCCCGTTAGAAGAAAGTGATAGTCCAAAGAGTCACAGATACATAGGATTTAGTCTAAAATTCTTCCCCTTTAAGGTATGAACAGACTGGTTACTCTGATTTAGTCTAAGGGAATATATATTATATATATATATATATATATTATATATATATATATATATATATATATATATATATATATATATATATATATATATATATATATATATATATATAAATAATTAGCAATACCTTGCATAAAGGAATGTTATGACAGCAAAAAAATAAATGGGTGTCAAATTACCACCATAAAGGGATCGCTCAGTCCTGCATTAACTCTATTCATTCAACTGTGATCACGTGCATTTTTCCATACTCACAGCTTTGGTAGCCACTTCGGGAACAAAAAAAAACAATGTTTTTAGGACTTGCCCATGCAGACTCTTCAATGGTAATCTTGGCCAAGAAAACCCCAGGTCCAAAAAGACGGGTTGAATTCACTACTTCTGGGACCGTTCTCTTGGGAATACTATTGTTTTGGATGTCTGTTTAAGTCACATACAATTGTTCAGGCACGAGCGTTTATAGCGAGCACAGTGTCAACATCTTAGATTTCAAACGAATGAGGAATGTCAGGTCGGCACCTTCTCTCAGTATAGGAATTTAGTTGGTCACACCACCACTTGTCAACAGTGTCGGGAAAGTTACTGATTGAAATATGTTACTTGCCACAAAGGCTGAAAAATGACTAGAGTGTTCTAAGGAAGAATTAAATCAGGCTCGATGACCCGTTACTTCTTTAAAATCTTAAAGTTCTTGCAAAAGTTATACATCAAATCTTTAAGGTAAGAATGTTTGTTGTTTTCTTCACAGATTTATCTCTTTACTCAAACGCTGGCAAAGTTTGGGTACTACAGTCTCACTGTATATAAATGGAAAAAGCACATATCAAATAATTATACATACTATGTACTCGGATATAACTGATAATTTAAACTGCAAACGTAGCTTGTCTTATAGTTTAACACTTCCCGTGGAATAAGTTATATTTAAAAATCAAACAGCCTGAATTAGGAATACCTACGCATTCCGTCAATTCTCAAGATGTAGCAGGCATTTAATAAGTTAGTTTTAAAATATTCTCGACTGCGTCTAGCAGTTAAATTAAATCCATTATGGCTACATGATTTTAAGCTAGAAATTATAATTTATTACGCTTTCTACTGTAACTCGTCGACTAGAGAATATAACAGACTTAATAATTTAACTCTCTGCACAAATGTAACTAGCAAAATGAAATAAGCGATTTAACACTTTAACACTCACAAAATACTAGATACATAATATAAGATTTACCTCAAAACAGAACTACTAAGAACTTAAACCACTACGATCATACTAAATGACATCTCTATTAACAGAGATTCTAGAAATCGAACGAAAGCTTGTTCTAGTCTTGACTGCGAAGTTACTGAGTGAAAATGAAATCTAACTCCCTCCAGTATATATGAAACACCAGACAAAGATGTACACTATTTCCATAAACTACGCAATAGCCTCCCCTTCTCTTAACACCTCCTGTCTTCGCACCTCACGCCAAAATTACCATTCTGAGCGAATGCGTGATGGCGCCTTCTCCATCCTGAGACTGAGAATCTACCGAGGAAACTACGTGTCAGATGCAAAATACCAGACAAATGTCTGATACTGCGCCCGGGGAGATGTCGGGATTCACGCCTCACCTCAGCGCTCACCGAGAAACTACGTTTTAACAAGTGAGAATGCAGACGATATGTCGGCCCTATGTCTGAGATAGCCAAAATATTCACAGTTATTTCATCAATCTGCAGCGATTGACCGAATGCATTCTCACGCCAAATCGTCTGGTGCGAGGGACTGACACGTTACGTAAAAAGTTACTCGTTTAATCCGCAATGAAATGCGTTTCTAAATGAGAAACGAAACTGGCGAAAGTGAGAATGGGAAAAAAATTATTTCTCGCAAACGAATGGATGCGAAAAATACAGGAAAAAGGTAAAGAGTGATAATAAAATAGGGGATACGGGTGAAAGAAAAAGAAGAGGATATAGGCAATTCAATGAGCATAAAACCTCTGTGACAGAACGTCCCCCTTTAAGATATGGAAGCACTAATTGTCTACGTTATGGAATTAAATTTCCTATATCCGTAGTTTCAAGGTGTCTGTCCTCTTCCCTCTCATCTCCCCACTCCATCTCTCTCCAATTCCTACTCAAGTCTACTCCCAAAGTTTCCTTTCTCTTGAATGTCTCCCATGCGCGCTTAAAAAAGCATCGCCGCTTCTGACATTTTTGAAAGATTTCGTGTGTGTGCAGTGGAGTTTCCCTGCTACTATCGTCATCTTCGTCAGTTTTGGCGATCGTCAGGAGATGGTCGGAGGTTGGCACTGATTTTTTCAAGTATCTCTTTAACAGATTTAAATGGAAAACCTTTTCCTTTCCTTGGATAGAGATCTGGTAGTTAGCCTTAGAAATTTTTTTCCGGACGGTAAGCGGCCCTTGCCATCCGATCCTCAGTTGGTTGTTTCCGGTAGGGAGTAACACCAAAACTTTCTCTCCTGCTTCCAGTTCTCTCTCTTTCGCGACTTTCCTGTATCGGTTAGCGTGCTTTGTGCGTGCTCGCTTAAAGTTGGTCGTTGCTAGGTCCCATCCTAGTTTCAACCTTTCCTTTAAATCCGACTCATATTTACTTGCTGAGACAACTGTCTCATCAGCCTTCTGGTCTGTCAGCGACCAAAGTAAGGCTTCAAGCGGGCCCTTAATCGGTCTGCCGAATAAAAGCGTAGCTGGCGGAAATCCTGTGCAAGTATGAGAGATTCTCTGTAGCCAAATAAAGCTGCAGGAATACAAAGATCCCAATCTTCAGATTTCACTTGTGCCAGTTTACTTAACATCATGTTGAGGTTTCCATTTACACGTTCCACTAGCCCATTTCCGGCCGGAGTATAAGGCTTTGTGTAGATGTGTTGGGTCCTCAAGATGTTCACGATCTCATCCATCAACAGGTTTCGGTATGGAGATCCGTTATCCGTCATCACTTGTTGAGGGAATCCCAACCGAGTGAAAATCTGCACGACGGCTTCTGCGACATGCTTGGCATCTGCGCATGTTAGCGGGATAGCTTCTGCCCATAAAGTGCATGTATCGGCTAAGGTCAGGATAAACCTGTTCTTTCTTTTAGTCCTTTCTAAGGGTCCTAAAATGTCGATCACATCCCGTTCGAATGGTGTTCCCACTATTGGCATTTCACCCAACGAGACTGGGGGTGCCCGTTGCATGGATGGCACACGTTGGCACTGGGCAAAGGATTTGACATACCTGATAATCTCAGTATTTACTCCTGGCCACCAATAATGAGTGGTTATCCGTTGGTTTGTGGCGTTCTGTCCCATATGTCCGCTGAAGGGAAGAGAGTGCCCCATTTCTAGGATTTGGCTTCTGTACTGTTTCGGTACTAGGAGCTGGTTGTAACCTTGGTCAGGCTTGCCCGTTCTGCGATAAAGTACGCCATCCTTAGAAAAAATGTCCCCGTGCTGTCTGGGTACCTTAGCCATGGGCAGTTTCCTAAAGCAGGGTGCCAAAGTAGGGTCCTTTTGTTGCGCTTCTTTAAGTTCCATGCGTAACAAATTAGGCGCAGGCTTCCGTTCCTTCTTGGTTTGCCCTCTTGTAGTTACTGCTGCCACAATCGGCTCTTCCGGTTTCCCAATAGACACGTATCTCCCGCCAAGTATGACTGGGTAGGTGGGATCATCCATAACAGCCGCTTTGATCACGCCTCTGACAAAATCGGAGTGGATCTCCACCAATGCGATGGGAAGCGCTGTAGGTGCATCACTCTTACGAACTCCACAAAATTGGACGGTCTCTGCTGTCTCTTGACCGGGTTTAACCAGGTTTCTGGCGACAATGCAATCCTACGAAAGCCTCGTGTCATATAAACAAGAAGTTTGAGAACCGTTCAATGTAACAGTACCTTGCGTTGAGGGTGTATCCCCAACAGGTTTGGAATCACTATCAATAATTCCGCATTGCGAGACTGTTAGTAAGCTTCCGATGCGTTTAGGCTCGGTGTGCTCACTCTGATCATTAGTCCCGTGCTCAGGGGTTCTCCCTTTGCCACCTTGACCTTTCTGGCCACGCTGCCATGAATGGCGGTCGGGTTGATCAGACTGCTTACTGTGGTTGGGGTACTTGTTTTTGTAAAACTTGGATTTTTCAGGAGGGGGATTTTGAGGTCCAGTTTCTCTGTGGTTATTTTGGTTAGAGACATGAGGAATATGAGAAGATTGGTCTAGATTTTTTTTCCGAAAATGCTCTTCTGTCGGTTTACGTTTTGTGGGCAGTAGTTCAGCCAGCGCATTGTGATATCGCTCAGACTTTTCTAAGATGTCTTCAAGCTTTTCTGCACCCTGCTCAGCTAGAAATCTCCGGGTATCAGCAGACAACGTGTTCTTTATTTGTTCTTTAATAACAAATTCCTCCAGACCTTCATAGGTAGAGGGGAGCTGTGAAAGCTCAAGGCACTTTGTGAGATATCCCTTTAGACGAGATGAGAACTGCTGAAAAGTATCAGAGCACTCCTTCCTGCTGTTGCGAAACAGTTGCAGAAACTTTCGCGCATTCATTTCAAAGCGCTCAAGCAAAGCTTTCTTCAACATGTCATAGTTGTCTTGTTGGCCACTTTCCAGTTTAGAATAAACATCATAAGCAGAACCTTTAAGGGCCTGGGAAAGTTTCTTAAACCAACGCGACCTCTCTAAAATGTACAGAGTTGCAATTTTCTCAAATTTTTCTAAATACGTGTCAATCTTGTCATTAGGACAAGGGAAAGATTCTAGCGGAAAAGACATAGCAGTGAGATGAGTAGATTGGATGCTAGGAGGATCAGTTACAGAGGAATCAGAAGCAGACTCTCCATTGCTGGAGATAGAGGCAGATCCACGACTTTGGATTTCTAGAGTTTTGAGAGCCAATATATGTTGTCTCTCCTTCTCTCTTTCCTCCCTCTCCTTCTCTCTTTTCTCATGCTGTCTCTCCTTCTCTCTTTCCTCCTGTTGTCTCTCCTTATCTCTTTCGTTCGCCCTGCAAATTTCCATTTCCTCGTCCATCTTCCTCTGCTCTCTAGCTTCGGCTGCTTTCCTCTCCGCATCATATCTTTCCAGTTCGTCCCTGACAAAAGCTTTCGCTTCTTCTCCGTCCAAACCTTCTTCTCTCGCTTCGTCCTTGAGGAGTTGCCTAAGCTTTGCCCTCTCGGCCATAGTAATTAACTGAATGAGACTAGACGAGAAAGAGATAAGAAAAAGGATATAACGGTTACTACGACTTAAGAGAAAATACCAAACAAAAGATGATATACTTATAACCTGGAATACCTCCTCCAAAAATAAAGTATCTAACTATCGCTGCTATTATCGGCAATAAAGCACTTAATGCAAACGACTACGCCAAATAAATGGTAGTTAAGATAACTCACTGAAAAGTAAGTTGCTACAGTGGAAGACAAAATAATGATTGCAAAAAATTTTAAGGAGAAAAAAATCCCTTAATTTTAAATCCACTATCAAGTTCACCCCTGAGGACAGTTAGGGTAAGGGAGGCAATTAATCTGTACAAATAGTTTGAAACGCACTCCTTAGCTTTGCTCAAACACCTACTTCTTCAGAACCATGTGAATGTTATACACTCACAAAACTTTACCCGCGTTTAGTATTACAAAATCAGTAATTAACATATATTCCGACAAAATCAACCTGTAAACCAAATGTATTATGCTCAATAATGCTATGGAAAAACAATTATTAGCTGTGTGGTCAGCACGCCCATAAAACAGATCAATATGTCCAGGGGATAGTTATTTTTTTAAAAGATACAAAACTCACAAGACATCACACTCTTACTCTCTATCAGAATAAAGAAAAATTAATCCTGCAAACGAGCTGATATTCGTATTTGCTCAGGACTAGAGTTCAATTCCCGGAAAAACGAGCCACCATTCTGTCGTCTCGTTTTCCTGTTCAAAAGTTCAAATTCCCGTTAGACGAGCAAACCATTCTGTCGTCTCGTTTTCCTGCTCAAAAGTTCAAAATCCCGTTAGACGAGCCAACCATTCTGTCGTAGATTTTCGATAGGGGAATTAAGACTTGGGTTGGTCCCTTCTGAATAGATTAGAATAAGTGATAGTCACCGTGAGAAGTAGTAATAGCAATAGATTTCCACGAGTGAGATGGTAGAAATGTGATAGAGGTTGTCTCTGAAATCAAGAAATCTTCTCTCTTTCACCTATCTTCTACGACAGATTTAGATTGAGTCAGACAGTCTACACACACATATATATATATATATATATATATATATATATATATCCACTCACATACATACACACATAAGACGACAGTTAGACGTACAGACGTGGGAAAAAAAACTATGACAATGATTATATAAATAGTTTGGGAAAACGAACTGACCGACACGCTGGAATGAATTTTATGAGTAGTTTATTTATCTAGACTAAACTTCACTCACAACATATCAAATCACATCAAGCATATACAAAAAAAACATAAACAAAAAATCAAGAAATGCTACAAGAATGATAGACCCGTTGGTATGATCCTTCCCTCGATGTATAGCTCACAGTCCCGTTAGAAGAAAGTGATAGTCCAAAGAGTCACAGATACATAGGATTTAGTCTAAAATTCTTCCCCTTTAAGGTATGAACAGACTGGATACTCTGATCTAGTCTAAGGGAATATATATAAATATATATATATATATATATATATATATATATATATATATATATATATATATATATATATATATATATATATATATATATAATTAGAAATATATTGCATAAAGGAATGTTATGACAGCAAAAAAATGAATGGGTGTCAAATTACCACCATTAAGGGATCGCTCAGTCCTGCATTCACTCTATTCATTCAACTGTGATCACGTGCATTTTTTCCATACTCACAGCTTTGGTAGCCACTTCATGAACAAAAAAAAAAACAATGTTTTTAGGACTTGCTCATACAGACTCTTCAATGGTAATCTTGGCCAAGAAAACCCCAGGTCCAAAAAGACGGGTTAAATTCACTACTTCCGGAACCGTTCTCTTGGGAATACTATTGTTTTGGATGTCTGTTTAAGTCACATACAATTGTTCAGGCACGAGCATTTATAGCGAGCACAGTGCCAACATCTTAGATTTCAAACGAATGAGGAATGTCAGGTCGGCACCTTCTCTCAGTATATAGAATTTACACCACCACTTGTCAACAGTGTCGGGAAAGTTACTGATTGAAATATGTTACGTGCCACAAAGGCTGAAAAATGACTAGAGTGTTCTCAGGAAGAATCAAATCAGGCTCGATGACCCGTTACTTCTTTAAAATCTTAAAGTTCTTGCAAAAGTTATACATCAAATCTTTAAGGTAAGAATGTTTGTTGTTTTCTTCACAGATTTATCTCTTTACTCAAAAGCTGGAAAAGTTTGGGTACCACAGTTTCACTATATATAAATGGAAAAAGCACATATCAAATAATTATACATACTATGTACTCGGATATAACTGATAATTTAAACTGCAAACGTAGCTTGTCTTATAGTTTAACACTTCCCGTGGAATAAGTTATATTTAAAAATCAAACATCCTGAATTAGGAATACCTACGCATTCCGTCAATACTCAAGATGTAGCAGTCATTTAATAAGTTAGTTTTAAAATATTCTCGACTGCGTCTTAGCAGTTAAATTAAATCCATTATGGCTACATGATTTTAAGCTAGAAATTATAATTTATTACGCTTTCCACTGTAACTCGTCGACTAGAGAATATAACAGACTTAATAATTTAACTCTCTGCACAAATCTAACTAGCAAAATAAAATAAGCGATTTAACACTTTAACACTCACAAAATACTAGATAAATAATATAAGATTTACCCCAAAACAGAACTACTAAGATTAAACCACTACGACCATACTAAATGACATCTCTATTAACAGAGATTCTAGAAATCGAACGAAAGCTTGTTCTAGTCTTGACTGCGAAGTTACTGAGTGAAAATGAAATCTAACTCCCTCCAGTATATATGAAACACCAGATAAAGATGTACACTATTTCGATAAACTACGCAATAGTCTCACCTTCTCTTAACACCTCATGTCTTCGCACCTCACGCCAAAATGACCATTCTGAGCGAATGCGTGATGGCGCCTTCTCCACCCTGACACTGAGAATCTACCGAGGAAACTACGTGTCAGATGCAAAATACCAGACAAATGTCTGATACTGCGCCCGGGGAGATGTCGGGATTCACGCCTCACCTCAACGCTCACCGAGAAACTACGTTTTGACAAGTGAGAATGCAGACGATATGTCGGCCCTATGTCTGAGATAGCCAAAATATTCACAGTTATTTCGTCAATCTGCAACGATTGACCGAATGCATTCTCACGCCAAATCGTCTGGTACGAGGGACTGACACGTTACGTAAAAAGTTACTCGATTAATCCGCAATGAAATGCGTTTCTAAATGAGAAACGAAACTGGCGAAAGTGAGAATAGGAAAGAAATTATTTCTCGCAAACGAATGGATGCGAAAAATACAGGAAAATGGTAAAGAGTGATAATAAAATAGGGGATACGGGTGAAAGAAAAAGAAGAGGATATAGGCAATTCAATGATCATAAAACCTCTGTGACAGGCAGATTCACCAATACTACAATAATACAATGCTACGCACCAACGAATGACAGCGATGAAGAGGTTAAGGACGAATTCTATCAACGAATGCAGAAAGAAATGGAAGACACACCTAGATATGATCTTATTATAGTAATGGGAGACCTCAATGCGAAAGTTGGTGCAGACAATACATATAATGAAAGAGTAATGAGGAAATGCGGCAGCGGAACAGCAAACGAAAATGGAGATAAATTAATAAGTTTCTGTAGCATTAACAACCTGGTCATTGGAGGAACACTTTTCCCTCATAATAGAAATTCACAAATTAACATGAGAATCACTAAATGGTCGGCACAGAAACCAGATTGACCACATCATGATTAACGATAGATGGAAACATGCATTAAAAAATGTGAAGGTAAGAAGAGGTGCACATGGGGGAAGTCATCACCATTTAGTAGTAGCAAAACTGACAGTGAAACTAAGAAGGGCTAGATCAACTGTAACTACACAGAAAAGGTTTGACATCAGCAAATTGAAGGACCCCCTTACCAGAAAAGCTTTTGCGGCTGACATAAAGAAACGATATCAATTTGCCAAAAGTCAGGAAAAGACATTGAATGATGATATAGACCAGAATTTCAACACCATTGCAACAATATATAAGGAAAGCAGCAAATCATGCTTGGGATTCCAGGAAAGGAAGAAGCAAGACTGGATAACGTCAGAAATATTAAACACCATAACAATGAGAAAGGAAATGAAAAGAAATAAAACAGAAGCAAAGTCCATCAGGTTAAAGCAACTATATAGCAAACAGTACAGTCAGCTGGACAAGGAAGTTAAACTCCAAACCCGAGCCAACAAAAGGAATTTCCTAGACGATCTTGCAAGACAGGCAGAAGAGGCAGCACTGCGAAATGAACAAAGCACAGTATACAAAATAACTAAATTCATCAGCGGAAAACGAGGTGCAAACAATATTACATTAGTAAGAGATAAGCAAAGAAATCTCATCACGACAGCAGAGGGACAGGACACAAGATGGGCAGAGCACATCAGAGAAACTCTGAACAACGAACCACCAGAGACACAATTGAATGTTCCTAAAGCTGAAAATGATCTAGATGTAAATATAGACATTCCACGAACATAAGAAATCATTACAGCAATCAAAGGGTTAAAGAATGGAAAAGCTCCTAGCCATGATAACCTAAATGCAGAGCTATTTAAGACAGACCCTGAGCTAGCAGCAGAACTATTAGAACCACTATTTGCACAAGTCTGGAAAACAGGGACAACACCAACAGAGTGGAACAAAGGAATAATTGACAAATTGCCTAAGAAGGCGGATCTTGCACTCTTCTCTCATTTCCCAGCAAAATACTAGGCAGAATAATTATACAGGGAATTTCGAAAGCATAAGATCACAAACTGAGGAAAGAGCAAGCAGGATTTAGAAAGAACAGAAGATGTGTAGATCATATATTTACCCTCAGGAACATTATTGAGCAAGCCGTTTGAGCTAATTTAGCCATCTAGAAGCTTTATCTATACAGAGTCTATATGTTTCTTTTATGTCATTTTTGTGTCCAGTTGTACTCCCAGGTAGGCTGGTGTTACTGATGTATTGGGGTGCTGTCTGTTAGTGCTGCTGACTGGCACAGCTGACAAGGTTGATGTCAACAATGTCGGGCTTACTGATAGTGGCCGACAGGTGTTTAATATTTGAGTTAATGTCGTGGGTCCCTTAGATCTGTTTAAATGTGATGCAACCCACACAACAGTAACGTTAGGGTCATGAAATGGACCAACGGGCAAGATGAATAAGTTTCCACATCATTCACAGTTTATTGAGGACAGAAAACATCGACATCACAAGTTATAATAGCAGATATATGCATGTTGATACACATAATCCATATTGAATTTGATTGGACTCACTACCCGCCGTCATATAAATCAATGACCGCGGAAGCTCTACAATGACGAGTTCTTATATTCCTAGTTTCTTCATTATCAAGACTTTGAATAATATCGAATGTTTTCTATTAGGGTACAATGTGTTATCCTTCATACCAAAAAACCCTGGACACACTAGCGGCACGCCATAACCAACCGTGCCGAAGCCCTGCCAGATACTCAATGTCCGAGCTTATACAGTAATTTCTCTCCTTCAACTCAGTAACTTTTCACTCAAGTAAGAACTAAAAGACTGACATGTGAGATCAGCTCCCCTATTAGTCTCAGTTCACTTATTTGTCTCAACTTCGTGATTCACTTATCGCGTCTTTTTAAACTCTTTCTTTAAAAACTAAACATGTCCAGTTGAGCTATTATGTTCAAAAATAGTGCACAAAGGCACGCAAATAAATAACCATCTCATAACTTTAGATGTGCTCACAAGCGTGTCTATAAAAAACTAGACCCGCACGTTAAAATCCCAAACACTTAACTCCCACGTGAAAACATGACTTAAAAGTTGGGTTATCTTCCTTGATAAATTTTGAGTTATCAAGTGTTAGGCTTAGCTCCATTTTTGCTATCTGGTTGCTGAGGGTAAAGATGGATGTTAACTCCTCGTTCTGGAGCGTCATTGTTAAAGGTTGTTTTGTAGAAGATGTGTAGTGGCATAGAAGGAGTAATGTCAATGTATATATCCCGCTGATATAGGCAATCAGCTTATGTCGGGCTTACTGGATGGTCGACAGGCGTGTGGGTGTGTAGATATCAATGGATGCGAATGCCATGTAGTAATATTAAGTCAATAACAATCACACACACCTAAGCACATGTAGGAGTCAGGAAACGTTGTAACTCCAAATAACGTTCTACACTGTTTATTAACTATACAGTCACGAAGACATCATGAGCGGCACACTGTCACAGGTTACAGTTCACGAGCAAATTATGATACATCAAGTAAGCACCAATCCGTAGGTAATTGAGTGTATAATCCAATAGTATATAATCATCAAAACAGTTCATAACAGATCATCTGTCATCAGTACTGGTACAAAATCCCCAGCACAAAGGCTGCAGAGCACAGCAGCTCATAATCATAAACTTCGTGGCCAAATTCTCCATACAAGAAAGGGAACTGCATATGTCGCAGTTTACAATAATATGTGTATGGCCTAAATCAACATACTCTGAGGCCTGAAACAATACATCTCATGGGAGAAAGAACATTCCCTTTTAACAATCTGTCGAACTTCAAAAAATATCCCTCATCGAAGATATGAATATGTAATGGCCTATAATCCATGGCCTGAAAGTCTTCAATAACGTACGTTCTGCAGTATATAAATAAGCCGCATATCCATGGCTTTAGGAAATACACTAGGAAATATCAAATATCCCCTTCACACCAAACATATCTTATTCCGGGACACACTGACGAAAAATGGTCAACATCCATCTTCGGATCTCTGCCCGTATCAACTGTCACGAAAAAACTCCCGCTCAAAAAAAAAAACAGCTTAGTACCAATTTATCCCCGCGCGAATTCGCCCCGGGATATGAGTAGCGTTCATCCGCCTTCTAACACTTTCTGTATCTCGAACATTCGAGTAGATTCTCTATCATATATTTGAAAAACAAACTAAGCGTGTTTACAAGGGTGATTACAAAAATCCGACCTGTACATACAAGTCTTTTAACGTTTAACTCCCCTTCATTAAAATATGACTTTAACAATGGAATAGACTGTTTTGGTAGTATTGATCATTGGTTTCACAAGCTACAGTAGGCTGCTAGAGTAGCATGGGCACCCTTTAGTTTTTGTAGCTGTAGAATGAATTTGCTTTCTATCCATATCACTAGGTCATCTGCAAACAACGCATTGGGGATTTTAAGATATTCTATCAGGTCGTTGATGTAAGTTAGGAAAACAGTGCAGCTTAATGCTAAACCATGTGGCAAGCCTGCTTGGATTGTCCGTTTCTTTGATGATACCCCCGTTAAAAGTGGTACAGATTGTTCTGTTTGATAGGACGTTCTTTATCCATTGTAACATTCTTCCTTCAATGCCCAGTTTTTTACATTTTGAAGAACAGACAAATCTTTTCATATTCTGTCATCATACTCTTGTTTCAGGTCTACAAAGACTGCAGCTACATGGTAGCCATTTTGGTATGCATCTGCTACTTGCTGTGTAAGGCGAATTAGTTGGTCGAGGGTCTGTCTGCCTCTTCTAAACCCTGCCTGGTTTGGGTGGAGAATTTTGCGTTTCTCTAGCCACCAGTATATGCGTGCATTAATCATACGTTCGGCTAGTTTGCTAATGCAGGATGTCAGGGAAATGGGTCTGTAGCTGCTGACTTCCTCAGGACGCTTGCCTGTTTTTAGTATTGGGATTATGTTTGCAGTTTTCCATACTTTAGGAAGAGTGCTGTTTCTCCATGACTTATTTATAAGGTTCAAAATGTGTGTGTTGACCTTTTCTACCTAATTTAGTAAGAACATCATTTTTTTACTTGGTCTGGTCCAGGTGCATTCCTCAGCTTGCACTTTGAGAGGCTGGAATGAAGCTCTGCTAGTGTAAATTCTTGGTCAAAGATCTGTTTACAGCTTTGTGTGCTTTGACCTTTCCCTTCGTGAGCTTTTTTAGAGATTTGTGTAAGTTATTCCTTTTATGTTGTTTTATTAAAAGTTAGTTGCTTATCCTTTACAGGACGTGGCAATCAACCCCAGCTTTGATTGGCTGTTTGTGATTTTTCTAGGCAATTTTTTTCATTCAGTAGTTTGCCATTGCTTTCTGAACGGTACGGCGCTTATACCATTGTTAAAAATCAACAAAAAGCGATCTGCTACCAAACCGCTTGCAGCAGGTTTCGAACCTGGTATATCTGGATTATGAAACTGCGTTCATATCCATTAGGCCACAGACGTTTTTTATTAACTTCAGCAAAATAGTTGTTTAGTGCTCGAGTTTTCCCCCTGTCTGTGTTAGCTGTTCTGTTCAAGAGATGCAAAGGTGTTGGGTTTCTTTTCTGGGTTATTCCTGCTATATATAATCAAGCAGTCTCTAGCCTTCCTTCCATCCCTTCTAAGGTCAAGGCACTCACATTTTATCTTCCATGTTTCTTGTTTTGTTTTCTTACATGCAAGCTTTACTTTGGCTGTTAGCTTGTTGTACACTGTTTTATTAGTAGGACTAGGGTAATTCTGAGCTAATTTCCTTGCCCTGCGTCGCATTGTCACAATGTTTTCTAGTTCTGTGTTCTATAAGATGCTGTACCTTTTTTATGATTCCTTTAGGTATTGATCCCTTCGCTGCTTGCAGTATTGCAGAGTTTACTCTCCCATTCTTAGTGTCGATATCATCATCCATGTCGATTTCACCGAGGAGTTGATCAGAGATTGTATCTATAATGTTCCCAGTCTGCTTTGGTGTAATTCCACTTTGGCTGTGCCTTAGCTTTTGCTTTATTCTATCCAGAGTCATGGTTATGAGGTGATAGGTAGGTGGTCGCTTCCACATTTTACCTAAATCTACCACCACATACTGAGTTAAAAATAACAAAAGTACTTACACACCTTTTAGTGGAGGTAGACACGACTCTCCCACCAACACTGCTTAGATCACTCGCCATAGAAACTATCTACTGCTATGGAGAGGACATCATCCAGGCTTTCACTGATGGATTAGCTTTTAAAGCAGTAATCAATGGGGTGATCCAGTCAAAATAGCAGGCCCTTGTGGAATCCACTGCTCCAACTATGAAGCAGAAACTGCTGCTATAAAAAAACCCCTGTTTAAGATCATTGAGCTCATTGAGAATAACTATACACCTTAGAACGACATCGTAATATTCTCACATTCACAGGCTGCTCTTAGGGCCATACAGAACTGGAGAATACGCTCAACAAACACTTCTAAAAAATCATAGAAATGTGTCACAAGCTCAAAGACATATATGGAATTGACATCTTCATGCAGTAGATACTGGGACATGTAGACATACCCTTAAATGAAGTGGCAGGTAAACTAGCGGATAAAGGATCCTCAATGCCACAACCTGACCAGCCAGTCAATATCACTACAACAAAACAAATAGTTAAAAACAGCTGCAAAGAGAACTGGCTAAACACCTGGGCAATGTCAAAAACAGGAAGAAGGCACTTGAAGCATCTACCAGCACCATCTAAGAAAGATGATTTAAATCAGCGTGGGCGCCAACACCAAACGCAAATTTTCAGATTACGGACAGGACACTGCTTACTTATCTCTCACAGAAATAGAATCGACCCAGAAAATAGCCCAAACTGTAAACACAACAGCTAACACCCATATGAAACAGTGGAACATCACCTGTTGCTCTGCCTAGCACTACAAGAGATGAGACAACAACTCCTGCCAAAGAACCAAACCATTGAAAATACCCTATACTGCAGATCTGAACAACTAACCAGAACCGAACAGTTTCACATTATGGCATCGAAATCACCAAGAGCTTACGCTCAGTGATGGTGGATCAAAGACAAGATAAGACAAGATAACTCAGTTGCTATATTTTTGTAACAATGAAACTCATTCATTTTACTCGACTTTTGACCATTAGTCGACCACTACTGCAGAGCGTGGGTGACTGTGACAGAAAGCAGTTCTCTTTTCCTAGCGTTTATGTTTCTCGACGACATTATTGCTCCACATCTCATTTTCTGTAATTCATTATGTGCTCTTCACTCCCTTCCCTCCTTGTCATGTCGGGACTTCAGCGACCATCTTTGCTGGTTAGGGTAATCCATCACTTTCGCTTGAACCCATATTGACACCTTGGATCTGTAGAGAGAAATGTGCTTTACTAAGCCGTAACACATTCCCGACCAGAAAGTAAGTAGAAGCGACCGGATTAGTGAGTAAACAAACTTGGTATGGTCACAGTCGATTATCTTATCACTGAAAATAGTTTCTGTCGGACCAGGTTGTTGATAGTGTTAGCGGGACCGGGTAAATGACATAACTATTTCGAGGAAGACTTGTTGTAAGCAAATGTTACGATAATTATCAATCTTGAAAGAGATTGCCTGTGGTGGATCTGTGGCGGTCGTGAGTGTAAACATAATCGATAATAGACAGAAGATGACATACGTTACATAGGAAATGACTTGTAAACATCACATTTTTGAAACACCATTCACATCTCTGCCAAGAGTAATCTTGAGCTAAAGGTCGATACCATTGAAGACCCTCAGTAGAGACTCTGAAGTTTGGCCACTATTGTACATATCACTGCAGAGCAAGGGGAGTAAATGCTGTGACAGTGACAACCCGCGACAATACTGTGCCAGCGAATATTTCAAACAGTCTCATTCGACGTCATACCATTTAATTCGGTGCTTCATTTTCAGTAATGATAATTGTCAAGAATGATAATTTAGGTGTTGTATGAACTTTACATTTTTGACACCTGTGCTCTACATGGAAATTTATTATTATGATGTTTGTATCAGATGGAGATGGATGAATGAGATTGCACGGACTGATTTATTTATTACATCTCGATCTTGGGCATATGCATAGTAGTAATTATATTATAGTGCGTTTCAAAAAGATCGGTCAACGATTGACTTCAAATATCTCCATATTGCATGCACTGATAACATGATTTTTTGCATGTGGTCTTATATTTTCAATGTCCCAAAGTTTTTATAAAATTCAATGTTGCAGGTAGTGTTCTTGTCTTGCAACGGCTAATTCCTTTGTTATTTTATAACGAAGTAATTACTAAAACGTGAATGGTTGCATGAAGAGGTGAAAGTACTGTGTATGTTAAAGATAGTAGTGAAATCGCGGAGATAAAAAGGAAATGAATTGGTTTACATATACACATAGATGAAGGAGAAAACATATAAAACATATAAGGTATTTACACAGTTATTCTGAGTCAGACGAGTCTAACATATTGATGACTATTCTCGGCTGAGCGAACGACAGTCCATCTTTTTTTCCAATAGTCATTTTCCTCTTTTAAGACATGGTCTTCACATTTACACCAATAACACTGGCTAACAAACAAAAAATTTTTTTTTCTTTCTCTAACATTTCTATCTTTTTCTGGTCAATTTTAATGCGCTGTTTTTAAATCTGCAAACCGTTTTTCTCTATCAGGTCGGGATCTCTAGAAATACGCAATTGAAGTTTTTTAACAATGCATACAGTATTACAACATCATTCGTACAAGAAGTATAACAGTTATGTAGGCTTGAATTTCTTTGCAGTCGACTTTCGTCGGTGAATGGCATGTGGTACATCGCGATGAAGCATCCAACAATAATCGGCAAGCATGGTCACACTCCACCGTCCTTGATAACGTGACTCCATTACGGCAATATCTTGATGGAATCGTTCTCCATGTTCATCGCTGACTTCGCCAAGGTTGTCAGGGAAAAAGTCAAGATGCGAATCGAGCAAATGGATTTTGAGGGACATGTTTACAGCCCATAATTCTGTATGCATCTATGCACTGCTTAACAATATGCACATAGTCGACAGATTTGTGATTTCCCAGAAAGTTATCGACGATCGATTTGAATGCCATCCATGCGCGAAGTTCACTACCATGTAACAGGTTCTCGAATTGTTTGTCTGCAATAACGTTCCTAATCTGAGGTCCTACAAAGATACCTTCCTTTATCTTTGCATCGCTAACTTGCGGAAACTTTTCTCGAAGATAAGTGAAAGCTTTGCTCGTTTTATCTAACGCGATTACGAAATTCTTCATGAGCCCCAACTTTATATGTAATGGTGGTAAAATGATACTGTCTTTGTTAACTAATGGCTCGTGTATTACATTGTTATGCCCGAGCTGCATACGATCCCTGATAGGCCACACCTTTCTTGCATAATGTTCCTGACTGTTGCGGCTGTCCTATTCACATAGGAAGCAACAAAATTTAGTATACCCAGTCTGCATGCCAATGAGAATTGCAATGACCTTTAGGTCTCCACAAATCCGCCATTGGTAGTCATTGTACTTTATTTTTGCCACAAGTATAGCCATATTGTCATAAGTTTCTTTCATAAGAACAGAGTAGGCGACTGGAATTGATGAAAATAAATTTCCGTTATGCAATAACTCGGCTTTTAGACTAGTCTTGGAAGAGTCGATGAAAAGCCGCCATTCGTTGACTATGTGCTCATGACCGAGGTGCACCATTAGACCGTTTACATCTTTGCAATAGCAAATGTTATCATCCATCTCAAAGTATTGAACAAGTTCTCTGTGTCTATGACGAAATTTAGATATCGGAGTATTGGGCGCTAAATGATTCCATTCTTTGAGTCGCGAACCGAGTAATTCCGCTTGTCCTTTGGTAAGAGCGAGATCACGTATTAGATCTGAAAGTTCTGAATGGTTAATTAAGTGAACACCATCATTCACTGGTATATAATCCGAGTCAGAATTAGTTTCTAAAGCAGGTAAACTATCACTTTCTGATGGTTCATTCACGTCCAACCAATATTGTTCTGGTGGAACTGGGATCGGACACGTGATTGGATCATGAGGCACTGGTTTCGAAACCGATTCAATATTTGGATAAACCACAGACTTTCTAGTTTTAAAAGTGAAACCATGGGTATTTGTCAAGCAGAAGTAACAATCAGTAGCGTTGATTTGTCGGTTCATGCCATATTACTGGCACTCCAAAAGGCATCGACGTATGCTTCGGCGATTTTCGTAACCAACCTGCCAATGTATTTGCACAAGTCGAAAAAACTGCATTTGGCTACCAAGATTTATTTGCATCATCAACTTTCGAATCGAAATAAAGTTCATATGCTTTCTTTAGTAATGGTGTAAAGTTTTTCTGGTGAACACGATCGGTAAATTATCCGCACACGTAACAGAACAGATCAGCCGAATTTCTAGAAGCCATATTTCGCTCAGAATTATTTCAAAATACAGTAACTATTTGAAAAATAGCGTAACATATGTCATGCATCTTTTAGCAATATAAAAAGTAGAATTATTTTGCATTTTATTAATTTTTAATAAGTTATATAGCAAAAATGAAACGGAGCAAATAACGGTTTCCCAAAAATATATTTATTCACAAATATCTTAAGAACCCGATGTGATAGAGATAAACGGATTTCAAATTTAAAATCAGCGCAAGAAACTGACCTAAGAACACTTACTCTTATATAAGAAAGAAAAATATTGTTTGTCAGTGTAATCTTTGTCTATCTGCGTGAGGGCGGCATATGTTAGTTCTTTCATATTGCATAGTTTGAAAGTTTTATTTTCAGCTGCCACCTGTCCTTTAACTTTTGCCCAAACGAGTTCAATTGGGTTTAAATGTGAATGATAAGGTGGCAGTCTCAAACACATATGACCATGCTGTTGAATCAACTTGTCTAAATGGAATATCTTGGTCTTTTGTGATTTCTTAACAAGGGGACAGTAATTCAGGTTTCAGAAACCCCTCGTTAAATGGAATGTCTTCTTTTCTGAGCCAGAGCTTTATAGCATCTTTTGTACTCGAAGATGTCGGGATTTTGTCTTCTTCTGCCACAGCGTTGTGGTTTGATGCGTTGTCCATTATCAGACAGGGTGGTCTGTCTAGCGACGGAAGAAGAGTATTTTCAATCCACTCTCTAAATATGTTACCGTTCATCTCGGTATGATAGTTCCGGTTGTCCGTATAATTGGAAGTGAAAATAAGTTCAGCATTTTTCAATAGCCCATTGTGGCTTCTGCCTGCATGTGCCATTATCAGACGTTGTCCTTTTCCACTGGGTACAAGAAAAATTTTCCAGAGGACCTCATCAAAAAATTAAAAGACGTTATGGAAAAATGTTCGACTATGTAAGATTGAAGAATGAGCTTGTTGTACTTTATTGTTCGGATGAGTTCTGCAACAAGTCAGTTCATGAGTTACTGCAGTTCGTAGTTGAAAATGATCTTAGTTCAGGCTTTACAGAAGTGTTCAAACTGGCAGAATTGATAATGACAATTCCAGCAACTAATGCTTCTGTAGAAACATCGTTTTCAGCTTTAAAGCGAATCCACAGTTACCACAGATCTACACAAGGTCAAGATCGAGTCTCCAGTCTCAGCCTATTGTCCATTGAAAAGGAACTTTTGAGCAAGGTTAGAATAAAGAATACATTTTACGATGCTGGAACAGAGAAATTTCTGCAAAAGGAAAGAAGAATAGATCTCATCTTCAAGTGAAACCTGTAAGTGAAAATATGTATTATTTAGTTAATGTTTTTCTTCCAGCCGAATAACTATCGTTACGTAATTGAATATAGTTGGTTTTTAAATTAAGAGGGGAAGGTGTTAAATAGTAGGCGTACATATTCATTTTAAGCAGCAGCACGCCTAGCTCGCATTACCAGGATACGCCACTATAACTGAACGCACCGGAAGGATCAATGTAATTTTCAAAACAGTGCGATAGTGAGCTGAAACGCGGGGAAAATCGCGTGAAATGCGTTCAAGATGTTAAATCGAAATAGCTCACAAATATGAAGGGGTGATCCCTTTCAATACACGGTTGGACTAGGAGGTGGTCGATATTTTATACTTTAAATAAAGAAAATTTAAAACCATGAGTTTGTTAACGAGGAAAAAAATGTCTCCCTCGGGACATAGCGATCGTTAGGTCATATGCAAAGTTGCAACAATTACGATCAAGTTGTTGCAGAGATATTGAATATTAAACAGCGGCAAACATTGTGAAACGCACTAAAGTGATTGTTTGTGTGAAAATGGAGAGCAACTTGTATGCCTGTGACGTCACCGAGTTTTGTAGAGCACCGTGCGGTGTGGAAAAAAAGGAATGAAGATAATATGGAGGATACCAGTGTTTTGTGTATATTTGGCAGTTTATAGAAATCGACCTGGAATGCTCGGTCTGAGGAATGTTATGGTAAGACTGTTGACCTGACCTGGAATTTTGGGTCTGAGCCATGTTATACCACGAATGGTGTATGCCAGTAACATTATTGCTTAACAATGTTATGTTAATATTAAATCGTTACAAATTTTCGAGGTGACTGTCTTCTTGATTCCCTTTCATGAAAGCTGGCAGTTGTATGTGTTACCTCTAGAGAACGAGACAAAGGGCAGAGTGTGGTAGACACAGTCCATACATGTGTCCTTGATAATAATGATTAATTATTAATTAATTATCATCATCTTCATTTTCCTATTCACTTCTTATACATCATAGAGACACCACTATAGCGGGTCCCTTTGTAGGATTTATTTATTATCGATCGGGTATAAGGAATCATGGGATGGCACTACATGTGACGTGCCAACATATTTTTTCGCGTGCCACCTTGGGCCCGCTAGCCATTGGGTTGTTACTGTTGGACTAGGGCAACGATTCTCAAATTTTGTTTGACTCAGGACACTTTACATTTTTTTTTTAAATTATCGGAGATCCCAAGGCGCTTTCGTTTATGTGGGTTATATCTATCGATATTTACCGTTTTAGAAATTAAAACTGAGAAATTTATAAATATTTATTTATTAGTTCACTTAAAAGTAACAGTAACAAATCCATTATATGTTAACTTAAATAATAAATTTTTCAATGAAAAAATTACTACCGGTATATTTTCAAAAAAAAACACCGTCATTGCTTTACACAGCTGGATTCTCATATCTGCTTCCGTACACTCGTGGGAGAATGAGACAGTGAACAAGGAAAATAACGTCTTAGATTATTATGAATATACATCTGGCCTTGCAGAACCACTGAAAGGGTCTCGGGTGGCTCCAGGGGTCCGCGGACCACACTTTGAGAACCGTTGGTTTTGTGAATACTGGAAGGTGTTTACGAGGACCGAAAATGGTCTGGATCCAATGCGGTAGGTAAGCAGTCCGTTTTTTTTTTCTTTTTTTTTTTCTTTTTTCTCTAACCAGCGGCACTCGAGCTTTCCAGCCCTTTTGGCCCAATGACATGTCATTGCGACGCTGGGGAGCCAGTGGACTTTCCTTCCAACCTGGTCAGGAGCTTCGCTCCTTCCCATCCACAGAGGGTTTATCTGCAGGAGCCGTTCAGGTTATTCAGTCAAAATCCCGTCTATGACACTCCTACAAATGCATGCGCCCGGGCTTGAACCTTGAAAACCTGGTTGCTAGCGCAACGTGGTAACCATTACAGCAGCGCGGCTCCCAAGCAGTCCGTTAAAAAAGATAATCAGATTGTCCGATGGAATGAGACATGCTGACAGAAAAGAACAGAGACACAGGTAGACAGACAGATAAAAGCCATGTAGTACTCACGTCAGATGTAAACACAATCAATGTGTTGTTGTAAATCCCCTTGTTTTTGAGTGCGGCCACCACGCGACCTATAGCGTCATCCATTGCCGTGACCTTTGCTGTAACACGTGACAGTTATCACATATTAATACTGGTATTCCTGAGTCAATCATTACAACCACAAAACATGGGACACTCGGGGAGTACGGGGTACATGGGGAGTATGTGAGACACGGAGAATACATGAAGAATACAGGAAGACAGGGCGAGTACCGTTGACATGGAGAATATAGAAAGACAGGACAAGTGCAGGAGACACGGAGAATATAGAACGACAGGGCGAGTGCAGGAGACACGGAGAATATAGAAGTGCGATTGCAGGAGACACATGTAGTACAGGAGATATGGGGAGTATAGAAAACACAGGGAGTACAGGAGACACGTGGATCGTAGAAGACACAGTGAGTGCAGGAGGCACGGAGAGTATAGAAGGCACAGAGTGTACAGGAAACTTGGGGAGTATAGAAGATGCAGCGAGTACATGAGACAAAGAGTGAATAAAAGACACTGCAAGTGCAGGAGGCAACAGGAGTATAGAAAATACAGCAAGTACAGGAAACTCGGGGAGTATAGAAGATACAGGGAGTACAGGAGACACGGGGAGTTTAGAAGACAGGGATTACTTGAGACACGGTGAGTATAGAAGACACAGCGAGTACAGGAAACAAGGGGAGTATAGACGATACAGCGAGTACATGAGACGAGGAGTGAATATAAGATACAGCGAGTACAGGAGACAACAGGAGTATAGAAGATACAGCGAGTACATGAGACAAGGAGTGAATAGAAGATACAGCGAGTACAGGAGACAAGGGGAGTATAGAAGACACAGCGAGTACAGGAGTGTTACGCACAGAATTTTTGCTAAGACTGTGTGTAATTAATCTGTCTGAATTGTACACTGTAATTTTTTCTTGGTCGAAGGTAAATAACCCTTGTTTGACTGTGATTACATTTTCAATGGTGGTTACCTTCTCTTGTGTCCTGACTCGTCGGTCCATTTTTTCGATCGATGTCAGATCATTCTCCTTATATGGTAGCATCGGTCAACTGTTTCTTGGAATGATTGAAATCAGTGTTGAGGTTTATTTCCTGTCCATATAAGGCGTGATTTCGTTCATATCTTTGTCTGGAATGTCTCCTACACCGTCTCGTTTTGAGTCTTACTCAGGTGGTTGCGTTCTGCGCATGTCTGAACTTTAGGGGAGTTGAGTAATCTTCCGGTCAGGGGATTCGACAAGATGTTTTGAGCAGAGAGGACGCATCCCTGCGTCTATGATCTTTTGATAGGGAATTGGTAGTCCTCCTGTGAGTTAGTTTAGCTAACGAGGTCTTTCCCTATATGATTCGAAAACGCTTGGAGGCGTATGTGTTGTGGTGTGATTTCGAAGCAAGATAATACCCTCCTTATGTTCAAAATCTGTAATCTATTTTGATGTTTGACATTGGTCGTTCTCTGCTCAGTTACCAGTTACAGGAAGGAGAGGTTCTTCTATTAGAGATTACACCCCAGGTATCTTCATACCTGAGATTTAGATGTATACGGGTCATGCTAGGCCCAGAGAACAGTTTCTATGCTCTTTGAACTTCGCAATGCTAGCGACGGTATCTACAGCGAGGTTAGACTTAGAAAATCTACAAAGGTCAATCTGACCTGTACTCTTGAAACGCCATTCCCGTGCGTTCAGTGGTGAACTCATTTACATATCTGATAGGATAGCATCAGAGAGGAGTTTGTTAGACTTATGTACATTATGATATGAAGCTGAAGCTGTTGTAAGCTGGAATTTTATATATATATATATATATATATATATATATATATATATATATATATATATATATATATATATATATATATATATATATCAGCTCATAGGATTTACAAGATCCATTGCAGAACTTTATGTATGCACATTACCATGTACTACAGTGACTGTGACTTTTGTAAAATGGATGTACAGTACCATGTTTGTGGCGTCAGAAAATAAACGATGGAAAACGTCAATTGCAGTTTACACCCTTCTATGACTTTTCATGTCATACCACATGTGTTGTGAACCTGTGAAACCACATCACCTACACTCGCAGCCAGCACCCATAAACCAGACAAGACACCTCACACTCCAACCTATAACCTACCTGGTGTCTATAGGGGTGGGACTTTATATGGCTACACACTAGCAACGACTGTGGACTTATACCTGCAACATTGGTGGCTTACCGTTCATAGTGGCCAGTAGTTAGCCTAATCCACCCTTATCATTTTTGGGGGCCAATAACTGGTTTTGTTTGGTACCAGCACTCTCGGGGTCAGTAACCCATGCAGTACTCAGCAATCAAGTTCATGATCTACACTTACTTCAAGACATCTAGATCTTATATGAAATATTTTGAAAGTACCCGGCGTTGCTGCATTTAGATGGATTTTGAAAGTACCCGGCGTTGCCGCATTTAGATGGTCAAGTGCCGATTGAATCAATTTTGCCGCATTAAGATGGTCAAGTGCCGATTGAATCAATTTTGCTGTAGTTCGAAGGTCAAGTGCCGATTGAATCAATTTTGCTGCATTTAGAAGGTCAAGTGCCGAGTGAAGCGTGTTGCTGTTACATCTGAGAAGTACAAGTTCCATACTTTCTGCAATACTTCATCTGAGGTTCAAGTTAGTACCGTCGTCTTTGCTGTGTTAAGGATGCAAGTTCAGATGTGCGATCAACGTTGAATCATCTATCCTTAGAATGCTGATCACCACCTGTTCTACACCGTGTTGACGATAGGAGATTAATAAGATAAGTGGCCTGTTTTGTTTGTGAACAGTGCCCTTATATTCTAACTGAGCCTTCTGTATTTTCACATCCTAACTGTTTATATGTTACATGTTTACATGTTATATGTTATTTGTATATTTATTGTGTATATTTCAGCGGGTGGGATGGGTAGGTGACTATTATAAGGTATACCACGTCATAGAGGTCTTATAATAGCGTTCAGTAGGAGCAATTTTCTTAATTGAAAATTTGCATGCAACATTTGTTGCTATTTGTGTTTGTTGTGATGAGGTGTGTTTTTCTTCGTTGTTTTTGTAACATTTTCTATTCTTTAGTTTTGATTAAATTTGTTTGTATTTGTAGGTCTACTCTTTCCTATTATTTAGTTCTATACACCATTTTGTTTATACACTGTGACGTCATTTGTTTGTTTACCTTTTTCGCATTTGTCATCACATTCTTTGTGATTTTTTTTTCGCTGTTTATTTAGTTGACTTTTGCGAATGTTTTCGTATTGTCTTTGATCTTTGTTATTGTTTACATTGTCTTGGATCTTTGTTATTGTTTACATAGTTCTTAGTTAGCATTCACTTTTGTTAAATATTTGCTTATGCACTATTAGCTGTGTAGTGCACTTATCATAACCAACTGGTGGATTTGCTTATGCACTATTAACTGTGTAGTGCAGTTATGATAAATAACTGATGGATATGTGGTTATGCACTATTAGATGTGTAGTGCCCTTATGATTAAGAAGTGACTGGTGGTATTATTATACATTTGGTAATACAAGGTCTTTGTCAAAGACTTGTTTCCCACAGAGATTGGGATAAACATTGTGATTATACAAGTACTTTATTTAAGTCTTGTTACTATTAAGTTTGAAATAAGATAATTAATTATTTCAGGTTTTTGGACTCATAATATTAGACATCATGTCTACACTTGAGTACTTTATTGAGCAAGGGAAAGCCATTGGTAAGACTGGTGATATATTAGAAGAGTATACAAATACTCAATGGACTAAAGCACTGAAGTCTGAGGAGAAAAGACAAAAAGAGGAAAATAAAAGATTAGACAGAGAAGCTGAGCAAAAGAAGATAGATGCTGAGAATCTGAGACTGCAGATGCAGGCAGATGAAAGAAAATTCCAGATGGAAATGGAAAAACAGAAAAGAGAAGCTGAAGCTCAGGATAAAAGATTGGACAAAGAAGCTGAGGAGAGAAGAATTCAGCTACAATTAGATGCTGAAAATAAAAGACTAGAGAAAGAGGCTGAAAATAAAAGATTAGATATAGAGGCTGAAAATAAAAGATTACAAGCCGAGGCTGAGGAAAGAAAGTTACAAAGAGAAGCTGAGGACAAAAAGTTACAAAGAGAGGCTGAGGAGAGAAAAGCAAAAATGGAGCATGAAGAAAAACTCTTAGCTTTGGAGTTAGAGAAGTTAAAGTTGATGAACATGGGTAATGCTAATGATCTAAATAAGGGGTCATCTTCTGATAAAGCTAGTACGTTTTAGATTAAACTACCAGCATTCAATGCCTCCAGTGACGATATAATGTTTTATCTGGATAGATTCGAACGTTCATGTAAAACACATAACATAGATAAATCACTGTATGTTTACACGTTGGGTTGAGCTGTCTAAGACAGAACATATATTTGAAGCACTTATGGACTTACTACTTAGAGACAAGGTTATGTCTTCTGTCAATGAGTCTTTCCTTTCTTTTCTTCATGAGCGTAAGCCTAAAAACATAAAAGAAATGGAGGAATACTGTTCCCAGTATGTCATTGCGCACCCTCACGTAACCATTAGCAACTCTAGAGTAAAAGAAGGTTTGCCGGTTGCTTCGGCAGCACCATATGGCCCAAACTTCATGCGTAAATTTCAAGGTACTCAAGTAAATTTTAATAGGAAGAGTAACCGTAATTATGCTCAGAATCATGGCAATCTATCACATGGTGATTCTTCTTCGAAGAACTGGAGACAAGCTGATAGTCCTCGGTATACGACACCCAATAATTGTAGGCATTTCCGCAGAGGTAGTCAATATAGAGGCAATCAAAACTATTTTTCGCGGAGACCTCAAAACCAATATAATAGAGGTTCTCATCAATATAGAGATGATAATGACAGTTATGGAAACTGGGATTCAAACCAGGATACCAATTACAGTAGAGAGTATAATAATAATTTCAGATGCAATAATGGTCGCGGTAGATCTCAACATAAAAGAAAGAGATATCAACAGACAAACTCTGTACAGCAAGAGTCTCAGGGAGCATGTAAACAGGTTGATGATAATAAAAACTCTAGTGCTATCACATGATCTGCCTTTGACTTTGGTAGGGCAACTAAATGTCCCCAATGCAGTACTTTGTTCGAACCGACTACCGTAACTACTTTGAGCTGTGGTCACCCTATTCCAGCTCTTCCTGCTGCAGTTGCGCATGACGGGAGAGGTTCTCTTATCCTACATAAGAGTCTTGTAAATAGTAATCCAGTCTCAGTCCTTTTTGATTCTGGATGTACTACTATTGGTGTTAGGCAATCTCTTATAGATCCATCCTGTGCTACAGGAAAGGGGATCAAATGTGTCACATTTGGTGGCACTTTGGAAAAGTATCCTACTGCCATAATACATATTGCTACTCCCTTCTTTACGGGAGATGTCCACGCGTGTCTTCTACTTAACCCTATAGCGGACCTTATTATCGGTCGTATTCACGAAGTTAGGGAATGTACCCCACAGCAGATTGCTGTTTGGGAGGAACAAAATATACAAGCTACCAATGCAGTGGTAACAAGAGCACAAGCTCTGGAAACACCTCAAACTTCATTAACTGATAATAATGAAGTAAATAGCCGAAATAGTCACTTGATTATTTCACGTGACTCTTTTATAAAATTGCAAGAAGAAGATCCTTCTTTACAAAAATTCTTTATTCTAGCAAAAAAAAGTGATCCGAATCAAAATACAAATAGAAAGTCTTGGATTTCTATGAAGAACGGCGTACTTGTGCGTATGGTACAAGACTCGACTACGTCTACACATTCTCAAATTCTTGTGTCTAAGAGTATGAGATTGCAAATATTGCAACATGCTCATGACTCACAATGTGCTGGACATATGGGTTTTTCCCGTACAAAGTCGAGGGTTCTTGCGGCTTTCTTTTGGCCATCTGTGAACAAGGACTAACGTATTTACTGTCGATCTTGCAAAGTATGTCAGGAGGTCAAATCTAAAGGACCACGACATACTGCGCCTATCCAGGCTGCTGACATTCCTATTTGGCCGTTTCAGAAAATGGCAATATATATTATCGGTCCTTTTAGGATCAAGTCGGCCAGAGGACATCAATTTATCCTTACATGTGTCGATATGTGCACACGTTGGCCAGAGGCTATACCTCTTAAGAGCATCTCCACTCCCGATATCGCAGACGCTCTTTGGTTGATATTTTCTCGCTTGGGGTTCCCCAGAGAAATATTGTCAGACCATGGCACTCAACTCATATCTGACACTATGTCCCAGGTAATGTCTACCTTACATATTGAACGATCTCTCAGTAGTATCTACCATCCTATGTCTAATGGGTTAGTTGAGCGTTTGAATAGAACACTCAAGACTTTACTTGGGAAGATAACTGAGGATCATCCTCAGGATTGGGACAGGGTTTTACCCGCGGCTCTCTTTGCTTATAGAGAGGTCCCCAATGAACACACATGATTTTCTCCTTTTGAACTTGTCTTTGGCTCGCGACCGCGCGGCCCTATGTCTTTACTTCACGATCTTATCACTGCCGATAATATTAGCGATGACACTCAATCTTCTTATGAGTATGTCATTGCTCTTAGGCAAAAGATCATCGAGGCATGCAAACTAGCAACTTCTTCATCCGAATTTGCTAAAGAAAAGGCAAGGCTATTGGTCAATGAGAACAGATGTCTACGACAACTTTGTCCAGGTGACAAAGCACTCGTCCTACTTCCTTCAAGGGAGAACAGACTTCTTATTGCATGGAAAGGTCCGTATGCAATAGTCTCTAAAATTTCTGACGTCGACTATGTTGTCGATATTGATGGAAAGCATAAATCTTTCCACATAAATATGCTCTCGGAATTTAATGAACGACCTGACTATTTGCAGCCTATTTTCCAGGCGACGGACGATTCTCCAGTACCTCATGGTCATTACTCATCCCTGTCAGTTATACAGGATGAGGAAACTACTTTTTCTGATGTCAATCTTCCTCTTCCTGTGATCCCACTTCATTCTACGGAATCTTGGAAAAACGTTACCGTTTCTCCTAATCTTTCCGCTGAGGAACATCGACAAGTCTCTTCGATGTTACAAACATTTCAGGATGTCCTTACCGACATCCCGGGACACACACATGTCATTGAACATGACATAGTACTTACTGACCATAATCATATCAGTGTCAGACCCTATCCTATACCTATCCATTTTCAGTCACAAGTCGAGAAAGAATTGGATGAGATGATACGATTGGAAATAATCGAACCATCCACTTCAGCATACCCTTCGTCAATGGTTATTGTTCGAAAGAAAGACAATAACATTCGCCTTTGCGTTGATTATCGCATATTGAACCAAGTTACGAAGTTTGATGCTGAACCTATGCCTTCGCTAGAAGAGCTACTAAACAAACTTTCTAATTCTAGATTCTTTACCAAACTTGACTTGTCGAAAGGTTATTGGCAAGTTCCTTTAACTGAACTAGCCAAACCTCTAACTGCTTTTTCTACACCTAGGGGTTTATTTCAATGGAATTTCATGCCTTTCGGTCTTATGAACGCCCCTGCTACATTCGTACGCATGATGCGTCGAATTCTCTCATATCGTACAGATGTCATAGCATACTTAAACGATATATGTCTGTTCAGTGATTCCTGGGAAGATCACTATCTGGATTTATACGAATTGCTGTCTACTCTTCGCGAGTATAACTTAACTGCAAAACCCTCTAAAGCCTTTATAGGATTTAGCGAGATTTCTTTCCTGGGTCATCGTGTTGGTCATGGTCTTTTAAAGACAGAGGACCACAATGTTTCAAAAATACTAAACATTTCTGTCCCTAAGACGAAAAAACAAGTGCGTAGTCTCTTAGGTTTGATACAATTTTACGGACGATTCATTCCGAATCTGTCCTCCATTATGGCACCTCTTTCTACTTTATTGAAGAAAGGATCGCCTAATCTGATCCGTTGGTCTCAAGAATGCCAATCCTCATTGGACCAGATTAAAACTCTATTTTCATCTCCACCTATCCTTAGGTTACCTACTATTGAGAAGACTTTTGTTCTTCGAAGTGACGCCTCGTCCACTGGGATTGGGGCAGCACTAATGCAGGAGTATTCAGATACTCTGCATCCGGTGATGTATATCTCTAGGAAATTAAATGCTGCAGAAAGGAATTATTTGGTTTTAGACCGTGAATTATTGGATATGGTTTGGTCAATTCTCAAGTTACAAAGATTCCTTCTAGGCGCGCATTTCATTGTGGAAACCGACCAGAAAGCTCTTACTTCTATTCAGAGCAAAAACTTGAAGAGTCTAGGTCCACTCGATATGCCATAGCTCTTCAACCCTTTCATTTCACGGTGCGAGCTATCCCAGGTTCGGATAATGTGATGGCAGACATTCTGTCCAGATGCCCACATGATTCCACTTAATTCTTCTGTCACATATTTCCTCATAAACGTCGAGATCTATAACAGTTCTCTACTATAATAATATATCAGCACATACGTTCTCACTTTTTGGGAATTTATAGCATTGTACCATATAATTTCCTTTTTCTGTTATCGATTTTGTCATAACGGAAGAAGGCTTAGTTAGCAATATATGGGCCAAAAGTTCACATGGCTACAATTTATATATTGTATTTTGATTAATGTATTAAGAAATTTAGCATTTATCATAAAAATTTCTGTTATTGACATTTTCGCAGCACATCATTGACGTCTGCGAGAGTATGGACATTATGTCAACCATAAAGTATGTCAAGTTCCCTACTTTGGAACGAGTTATGTCCACATCTTCAAGGAACATCTGTTTAATTACTATAATACATTGTATCATGATATTATTACATGCTTGTATAATGTACTTTTTGGTTTAAGATGTGTAATTCTCTAATGCGGTATATTAGTATATGACACCGCGTTTTTCATGAACTTCATTGTTTAATACTATGATAATATATTTAATTTCATATATTTATATGAGTATAATTTTGCTTGCATAATGATGTTGCCATCACTGTGGCGTATGTTGTTGGCACCTCCCTGGAATATACGTGTAGTCGAGCTAGCCTCATATTAGGCATTATATCCACGCATCATACGTGCGTAAGGAGCCTGTTCGTTCTGGCTCTAGGATTTTAAAAAAAATGTTTCATTTTTTTTCCGGGGGGTGCGGTAATCTGTTACGCACATAATTTTTGCTAAGACTGTGTGTAATTAATCTGTCTGAATTGTACACTGTAATTTTTTCTTGGTCGAAGGTAAATAATCCTTGTTTGACTGTGATTACATTTTCAATGGTGGTTACCTTCTCTTGTGTCCTGACTCGTCGGTCCATTTTTTCGATCGATGTCAGATCATTCTCCTTATATGGTAGCATCAGTCAACTGTTTCTTGGAATGATTGAAATCAGTGTTGAGGTTTATTTCCTGTCCATATAAGGCGTGATTTCGTTCATATCTTTGTCTGGAATGTCTCCTACACCGTCTCGTTTTGAGTCTTACTCAGGTGGTTGCGTTCTGCGCATGTCTGAACTTTAGGGGAGTTGAGAAATCTTCCGGTCAGGGGATTCGACAAGATGTTTTGAGCAGAGAGGACGCATCCCTGCGTCTATGATCTCTTGATAGGGAATTGGTAGTCCTCCTGTGAGTTAGTTTAGCTTTCCCTATATGATTCGAAAACGCCTGGAGGCGTATGTGTTGTGGTGTGATTTCGAAGCAAGATAATACCCTCCTTATGTTCAAAATCTGTAATCTATTTTGATGTTTGACATTGGTCGTTCTCTGCTCAGTTACCAGTTACAGGAAGGAGAGGTTCTTCTATTAGAGATTACACCCCAGGTATCTTCATACCTGAGATTTAGATGTATACGGGTCATGCTAGGCCCAGAGAACAGTTTCTATGCTCTTTGAACTTCGCAATGCTAGCGACGGTATCTACAGCGAGGTTAGACTTAGAAAATCTACAAAAGTCAATCTGACCTGTACTCTTGAAACGCCATTCCCGTGCGTTCAGTGGTGAACTCATTTACATATCTGATCGGATATCATCAGAGAGGAGTTTGTTAGACTTATGTACATTATGATATGAAGCTGACGCTGTTGTAAGCTGGAATTATATATATATATATATATATATATATATATATATATATATATATATATATATATATATATATATATATATCAGCTCATAGGATTTACAAGATCCATTGCAGAACATTATGTATACACATTACCATGTACTACAGTGACTGTGACTTTTGTCAAATGGATGTACAGTACCATGTTTGTGGCGTCAGAAAATAAACGATGGAAAACGTCAATAGCAGTTTACACCCTTCTATGACTTTTCATGTCATACCACATGTGTTGTGAACCTGTGAAACCACATCACCTACACTCGCAGCCAGCACCCATAAACCAGACAAGACACCTCACACTCCAACCTATAACCTACCTGGTGTCTATAGGGGTGGTACTTTATATGGCTACACACTAGCAACGACTGTGGACTTATACCTGCAACATTGGTGGCTTACCGTTCATAGTGGTCAGTAGTCAGCCTAATCCACCCTTATCAAGGAGACAAGGGAAGTATAGAAGATACAGCGAGTACATGAGACAAGGAGTGAATAGAAGATACAGCGAGTACAGGAGACAAGGAGTGAATAGAAGATACAGCGAGTACAGGAGACAATAGGCGTTTAGACGACAGAGCGAGTACAGGAGACATGGGGAGTATAGAAAATACAGCGAGTACATGAGACACGGAGTGAATAGAAGATACAGCGAGTACAGGAGACAACAGGAGTATAGAAGATACAGCGAGTACAGGAGACAACAGGAGTATAAAAGATACAGTGAGTACAGGAGACTACAGGAGTATAGAAGATACAGTAAGTACAGGAGACAACAGGAGTATAGAAGATACAGCGAGTACAGGAGACACAGAGAGTATAGAAGGCACATGGTGTACAAAAACTAGGGAGTATAGAAGATACAGGGAGTACATGAGACACGGGGAGTATAGAAGACACAGGGAGTACAGGAGACAACAGGAGTATAGAAGATGCAGGGAGTACAGGAGACAACATGAGTATAGGAGATACAGCGAGTACAGGAGACAAATGTTGAAAAGTAGACACAGCGAGTACATGAGACAACAGGAGTATAGAAAATACAGCGAGTACAGGAGACAACAGGAGTATAGAAAATACAACGAGTACAGGAGACAACAGGAGTATAGAAGATACAGCGAGTACAGGAGACAACAGGAGTATAGAAGATACAGCGAGTACAGGAGACTACAGGAGTATAGAAGATACAGCGAGTACAGGAGACTACAGGAGTATAGAAGATACAGTGAGTACAGGAGACAAGGGGTGGCGGTGAATAGAAGACACAGCGAGTACAGGAGACAACAGGAGTATAGAAGATACAGCGAGTACAGGAGACTACAGGAGTATAGAAGATACAGCGAGTACAGGAGACTACAGGAGTATAGAAGATACAGTGAGTACAGGAGACAAGGGGTGAATAGAAGACACAAGGAGTACAAGAGACACGACGAGTACAGAAAAAAAAGCGGGAAACGATACCGCACAGCTCAGGGCTATTTCATTTTAGTTACTGTGTTTAAGGAAATGGCAATAGAACGCTTTAGCATCAGATGATCTTTATTTTCCTCCGCTCGTCCACCATCTTGGTCTACCCTGTTCAACTTAATTGTCGTATAGTCAATATTGCGTGCGTGAGAGATATGTTAAACATATCAAACCTGATGCAACTTTTACATGTCCGTGTCCAGAAGTTGGAGTGAAATAAACGGGGGGGGGGGGGGGGGGGGGGGGGGGGGGGGGGGGGGGGAGTTAACTTTCACTGACACATTTAATAAGGTGATTAAAAAAGAAGTGAACACTTTCGTAAAATGTATTACTCAGTAACTAGACTTCATGTGAATATGTAGTCTAAATAAATTTATGAAGGAACTATCACATTTATTTTTATAATCTTATCAATGCTCGATAGGCACCTCTCATGTTACGCGACCAGGGTTGTGGAGTCAGGCACAAATGAAAAGGAAACTCTATACAGAGCGATACAACAGGAGGAAATCTGATTATCAGACGGAGTCCACCCATCGATCAAATGCTTCGGCCCCTTAATCTCCTTTAAGCTCTAAGGGAGGGGGGGGGGCAGGCCCACTTATGTCATGACTCCCAAGTGACAGCCTCCTGTTGTCTAGTCCAGAGAATTGAACCCACTGAATCTTGGTTGCAGTTTTCAAATTAACTCCTTTTTTTCTGCCAGCTGGAGGCAATTGTGAAAGTAACCCCTATGTTGTAAACTAATTACTGTCCTGAGTTCCAAAGCCCGTTGCTGTTGTTCCACAGTCAACGCGGTGCCTTTTCCGCAGTTTCGCCGAGCCTCTTATGTGCCCTTGTTCTTGCAGCACTATATCTGGCCGTCTTCGAGATCTTCTGATACTCTCTGGATTTGCCCCTAGCCCAGGTAGGTCTACTGCCATCTCCAAATCATTTGCACAGTCAACAAGAGATGGTAAACTGCTACTTGCTTTACTTGGGTTGGGATGTGCTGACTTTCCTGCTCTCAGAAAGTATGTATTTGCAGTGCTCGGTCTGACTTTGCTGTTTGCTTTCACCCTTACCAGGTCTATTGTAGCAGCCAGTTCATTTAGTACTTTGTTGTGGCGCAATATGTACCGCCTTTGCCCTAATGACTCCTTGCAAGCCGAGAGCACGTGTTCAAGTGTCTGCCTCTCATGGCACAGGGGGCACTGAGCATCATCAGACTTTAACATCTCACAAGGTTTGCAGACGATGACAGGAGGTCATACATTGATCTGATAATGAAGTTGAGTCTAAGAGGTGCCATATGCCATATCATTCCATATCAATGACCTTTGCAGGGCTCCTTTCCATATAACCCATTGGCCTTGTTGGGCCTGCTGTACCACTTTAAGCATCCTCTTATCATTTTCAGCTTCTCTATCTCCTTAATTAACTATGTCTCTGCGCTCCCTGTTTTATGACTTGGACCACCAGCTGATGTCAACACTGCCAAATCCCCGTCCATTCGTCTGTGTGTATCCGATTACCTCCCTTAGCTTGAGCGACCCTTGGGCAGCACCAACATCTTCATCCATTTTCCACTTCTTTCCAGTTTTCAGTGTGAGCTGAATGGACTTAACTACGTCATCTGCTGACTTGTACATAATCAGTGAGCCTTGCCTTTCGTACCTTGTATTCTTCAACAACTGACGTGAATAAAAAGCACACGCTTTGTCTTCTTGCAGTACAGTGCTAAGTCTGACAGACCTGGTGGTACTCCTAGCCATTTCCTCATGAACTTGTTGACCTTTCGCTCTATAGCTACCACTGTACTGGTGCTCATTTCATATATAAGCAGTGGCCATAACAAATTAGGTATAAACATGAACCGAAGGCAAGACATGCACACCATCATAGCTGGCAGACGCTGGAGTTGGGTTGGCCACGTCCTCAGAAGGGACCCTGATACCATCACAAGAACAGCCATGCTATGGACCCCGAGGGAAAGCGAAAGAGAGGCCGACCAAAAACAACTTGGCGGAGAACTGTGGAAGCTGAGAGGCAAAGAATGAACCACAGTTGGGGCACTGTACGAAGGATGGCCGCCGACCGAGCAAAGTGGAATCAATTTGTTGCTGCCCTACAAGACGCCACCAGGCGTGATGGCCGCTGACTGCTTTGACGGTTGGTGGTTATTGATCAAAGAAGAAGAAGAAGATGAACCGAAGGCACCACAGTTAGAACGTTCCTAGGAATCTGCTTTGGTCTATGATCTGTTGTTCTCTGTCTGCCATTTCTGTTATCTGTTGAACTGCTGTTGAGTCTTTTAAGGACGCATCATACATCCTGCCAAGACTTAACATGTTCCTCAATGACAGTAGAAATTCTTTGGTTCGAAACAATGAATCTGACCTCATATGTCTTCCCTTCCCTGTCTGATAGGCTTCTAGACTTCTTAATTAAATTTTCCAACTCTGACACCGGAAATTTTAGAAGTCCGATTCCGAATCTAACTACAGTTGTTTTAACTAGTGATATGGCATACACTTATACACTTATATAGTATACGTATGGTTTGTGTGTGAATAAATGAATACTTGGTTTTAGTAGACTACATTTTAAACTATTCATTCATTCATACAGTAATACAAAATAACAAATCATCCACACCTGCACACAAATGACTGCTTTGCCAAACACCATGAGGCAAAATAGTTTCATTTTAACAATGACGGGAAAATTTACAGTGTTCTTAATTTATTTTCATTTCTTGTGTGCTTTTTCTAAATGTGCAAACAAATTTCCAATTTTGAAAAAAACGTTATTTATGTTCAGAAGCAAATGAAATGTTCCCACATTGTGCAAAAATGGATTCACTTTCACATGAAAGTGGTTTTAGGAGTTCTAATACTTTAAAATGTTATTTCAAATTTTTAGCGCCCCACATCCCCCCCCCCCCTTACCCCCCACATAGGTTAAACGTGGATCTGCCTTGACTTAAGTCTCGTCAAATTCGAGAGAGTTGGGACATTTTTTACCGACTTCGTGTCATGGGGTTTACTCCTCTTGCTCTGCAGTGATGGTCCAACAGTGGCCAAAATTCAGAGTTTCTACTGGTCTTCAAAGGTGTCTACCTTTTGCCCAAGATTACTCTTGGCAGAGATGGGAATGGAAGAATGGTGCTTCACTTCTAGGCAGCCTCATAGGAATTTAAATAAATCAAGTACTCCGGCTGAAAGGATCCAGGCCGTGTAAATTTTAAAAATATTTCTATGAGTTAGGATTTTGCTCGTTCTGCTGAGCCCCAACTGATTTTACTCAGTAAAATATTACTTAAATAGCTCTGTTATAAGTACGAGTATTTAAAATGACTGAGACTTATAAAGTGACTAAATTAAAAATAAATCTTTAAATATACAGATAACAAATTTAATAACACTGACTAACAAAAAAAAACTTTTTTTTTTCTTTCTCTAACATTTCTATGTTTTTCTGGTCAATTTTAATGCGCTGTTTTTAAATCTGCAAACCGTTTTTCTCTATCAGGTCGGGATCTCTAGAAATACGCAATTGATGTTTTTTAACAACGCATACAGTATTACAACATCATTCGTACAAGAAGTATAACAGTTATGTAGGCTTGAATTTCTTTGCAGTCGACTTTCGTCGGTGAATGGCATGTGGTACATCGCGATGAAGCATCCAACAATAATCGGCAAGCATGGTCACACTCCACCGTCCTTGATAACGTGACTCCATTACGGCGATATCTTGATGGAATCGTTCTCCATGTTCATCGCTGACTTCGACAAGGTTGTCAGGGAAAAAGTCAAGATGCGAATCGAGCAAATGGATTTTGAGGGACATGTTACAGCCCATAATTCTGTATGCATCTATGCACTGCTTAACAATATGCAACATAGTCGACAGATTTGTGATTTCCCAGAAAGTTATCGACGATCGATTTGAATGCCATCCATGCACGAAGTTCACTACCATGTAACAAGTTCTCGAATTGTTTGTCTGCAATAACTTTCCTAATCTGAGGTCCTACAAAGATACCTTCCTTTATCTTTGCATCGCTAACTTGCGGAAACTTTTCTGGAAGATAAGTGAAAGCTTTGCTCGTTTTATCTAACGCTTTTACAAAATTCTTCATGAGCCCCAACTTTATATGTAACAGTGGTAAAATGAAGCTGTCTTTGTTAACTAATGGCTCGTGTATTACATTTTTATGCCCGAGCTGCATACGATCTCGGATAGGCCACACCTTTCTTGCATAATGTTCCTGTCTGTTGCGGCTGTCCCATTCACATCGGAAGCAACAAAATTTAGTATACCCAGTCTGCATGCCCGTGAGAATTGCAATGACCTTTAGGTCTCCACAAATCCGCCATTGGTAGTCATTGTACTTTATTTTGAAAAAAACGTCTAGCCATAACGTAAGCCATTGTCATAAGTTTCTTTCATATGAACAGAGTAGGCGACTGGAATTGATGAAAATAAATTTCTGTTATGCAATAACACGGCTTTTAGACTAGTCTTGGAAGAATCGATGAAAAATCGCCATTCGTTTACTGTGTGCTCATGACCGTTTACATCTTTGCAATAGCAAATGTCATCATCCATCTCAAAGTATTGAACAAGTTCTCTGTGTCTATGACGAAATTTAGATATCGGAGTATTGGGCGCTAAAAGATCCCATTCTTTGAGTCGCGAACCGAGTAATTCCGCTTGTCCTTTGGTAAGAGCGAGATCACGTATTAGATCTGAAAGTTCTGAATGGTTAATTAAGTAAACACCATCATTCACCGGTACGTAATCTGAGTCAGAATTAGTTTCTAAAGCAGGTAAACTATCACTTTCTGATGGTTCATTCACGTCCAGCGGATATTGTTCTGGTGGTACTTGGATCGGACACATGATTGGATCATGAGGCACTGGTTTCGAAACCGATTCAATATTTGGATAAACCACAGACTTTCTAGCTTTAAAAGTGAAACCATGGATATTTGTCAAGCAGAAGTAACAATCAGTAGTGTGATTTGTATGTTCACGCCATATTACTGGCACTCCAAAAGGCATCGACTTATGCTTCGGCGATTTTCGTAACCAACCTGCCAATGTATCGAACAAACTGCATTTGGCTTCCAAGATTTATTTGCGTCATCAACTTTCGAATCGAAATAAAGTTCATATGCTGTCTTTAGTAATGGTGTAAAGTTTTTCTGGTCAACACGATCGGTAAAATATCCGCACACGTAACAGAACAGATCAGCCGAATTTCTACAACTTCTAGAAGCCATATTTTGCTCAGAATTATTTCAAAATACAGTAACTATTTGAAAAATCGCGTAACATATGTCATGCATCTTTTAGCAGTATAAAAAGTAGAATTATGTTGCTTTTTATTAATTTTTAATAAGTTATATAGTAAAAATGAAACGGAGCAAATAACGGTTTCCCAAAAATATATTTATTCACAAATATCTTAAGAACCCGATGTGATAGAGATAAACGAATTTCAGATTTGAAATCAGCGCAAGAAACTGACCTAAGAACACTTGTTATTTGTCAGTGTAATCAATTATCTTTATCAAACGTAAATAAATAAGGGTGGGATGAATTTAAAGTCTTTAAAATTTCCTTACAGGGGATGATTTGAACCAATTCATTAGAAGAGAAATCACTAGGCAGCTTTGAATGGGTACTTAGCTGCCAGTAAGATGCCAGTTGGTTTCTGCTTTAGCCGATGCTTGTTTTTTGCGGATTATGGACTGGTTTACTCTCGGCACCGGTCACGTCTGGTGGCTGCAACACGTCCTTCGTAGTATCGTGATGTAATTCAAAGAGGGTCCATCGTCTGTTAAGATTCGTCTGCTGTAGATGTCTAGCTGTGACTGCCTGCCACTTATATCACTCACTTGTTCCACAGATAGCACCACAAATTGGCATCACCGACTAAAATCAAGAAATAAGAGAAAAACAAATACCTTCCTGATTATTGGGTTTCCTCACACAACATCAGTTGTCCTTCCCTTGTCATTCCACCATCTCATCTGTCTCAAAACGTTATCCTCTCTGAGCATTAATATTAATCCCAGTGAGCAGAAAACATCCAGTGCATGTATATTGAACATGTTTACATTTATATTAGTACTGGTTGAAAAGATTAATATAACAAGTATGTACATCAGTTCTTTCATCATCCGACCCCTGCTCCACATGGAACTTGGGACTAGCTATGCTTTAGGTTCTCTTTGAGAATCCCGGATAAAGGGCTCTTGTAGTAGTGGTTCATGAAACCATTATTTTTTATCCTGAGGTTGCCATCATCGTATGCCTTGGACATCCACTAGCAATTTTCACATGTTAATAAATGCAAAATACAGAATTATAAAATGTACAACTTACCCCAAAAATATCTTTGGGAATACAGACTTCTGGCTCAGAGAAATTGTTGAGGAAAGATGCTTCTTACACTTGGTCTGGGGTGTTACTTTACAATAGACTAACACTATGACTTGGTGTTCTTCTTCTGCTGCTTAATACACTCTCAGACATCCACCTAAGTGTTTTTAAAGAAAGCAGTAGTCAATCTGAGGTTCTTTGAATCTCCGTAGAGACTTCCACGACTGGTACTGGCGTCGTTAGTGTTCAGGTTCTTAGAATTCTGTGCTTTCCGTATTAAAACAGGTAGCGTTGTCGTTGTGTAAATTCACAAGATGATCAAACACGTTGCCCCATCCTATAAAATGGAATCCTGATCCTATTCCGTATTCTTCCTTGTCTGACTGTCTTCTTGAGGCGTTGAATTTCACAGTGCGGTAAACTCACAAGGCGCTAAATTTTAAGGCAACAATAGGCCCATATCCAGATTGCTGCTATATGACAAGGCTCCAATCAGAAATGTTGTATTTTTACATCTCAAATGCTTAGCCAATAGCATGCAAGATGCGTATGTTTACGCTTCTCTCAAGAAAGATTCCTGCGTTACAAACACAAAAATAATTGTGTTGTTTACAGTCACCATATATGGTATGCCTGCTCCCGTCCATTATCAATCATGTTGCACTCACGACTTCATATTTTTTCACAGGTAATCTCTGCCAAGATGGATACTTCTCTGGCAAGTTTGTCGAGACAGGATTATCTTATTATCAATGAACTATTATCAATGATAATATAATCAACTGTGGTTATCCCAAGGTTGTTTACTTCCTAATCCTATCACTCCCCTGCACTGTCTTGTCTGGTAGGAAAATGTGTTACACATTAGTAAACCACCCTACTCTCTACAGATTCAGGTGTTAAAATGAGTTCAAACGAAAGTCATTAATTATCCTAATCAGCAAAATATGGTCGCTGGAGTCCTGACCTTACAAGAATTGATGAAAGGGAGTGCAACCAATGATTAAGTACAGAAAATGAGACGTAGCGCAATAATGTCGGTGATAAACATGAATGCTAGGAAAAGAGAACGGAAATTCTGTCACACTCCGACACCACTAAAAAATGACCGATTCCACAACTCCGCCTCCACAGCCCTGTATACGACACATTTGAATTGTGCAGTATAATTCATCGCAGACCTGTTTTATAATACAATACGCATACAAGGTACTGTGCTTCAAATTGGCTGTAATGAATTAGCCTGCAGAACTGATGTGTGCTGCGAGACGGGAGGGACGAATGTTGATCATCTGTAAGATTTTTTTTTTAACCAGCGGCACTTGGGCTTTCAGCCCTTCGGCCCAATGACATGTCATTGCGAGGCTGGGGAGCCTGTGGACTTTCCTTCCAACCCGGTCAGGAGCCTCGCTCCTTCCCATCCACAGAGGGTTTATCTCAGGAGCCGTTCAAGTTATTCAGTCAAAATCCCGGTCGATGACACTTCTTCAAATGCACACGCCCAGGCTTGAACCATGAACACCTGATCGCCAGCGCAATGTGGTAACCATTGCACCAGCGTGGCTCCATCTGTAAGATTATAAAGGTAGTCAAATGACAGATACTATCGAAGGGGATAGAATTGTTAGACTAACCTAGGTACTGCTTCAAGAAGTCAGGTGACAAGTTTCCTTTGTCGCTGCCTTTGCCTTCTCTAACTCATAACGAGAGTCAGGCTCCCATTTACAGCTAGATAGACTGGAGCTTGACGATTTCAGGTCTCGACCCCGGAACCCGGTAACTCTGCCACTATAGGCAAACGCTCTAACCGTTAAGCCAATCAGAACTCCAAGAAAAATTAAACAGTCGCAAAGTGAAAAGCTAATAACCCATGGCTTTTGAACGCAACATGCAAGCAAAAAGAGTAATAAGAAGAAACAGACGAGGCAAAAGGAAATAGATTAACTAGAAAGCAAAAGAAGAACATAAAACTCTAACCAAAGCCAATGTGATTGTATAGTACAATAGCATAAAGAACCCGGTACCTTTGCCGCCAGGCACCAGCACTCTAACCACGCTGCCAATAGGCAGCACTGTGAGATTACATCTTCATTATTTTAATTGAAAAAGGGGAGCCCCATTGCAGATACTGCCGTAGGAGAATGAAGTGTTAGAGATGTCACTACCACTAGGTCTAGCTTTATGAGGTTGGATGACAAGTTATCTTCCTTACTGTCTTTTTCTTTCCCTAACTCTAGAAGTCACTACCACTAGGTCCAGCTTTATGAGGTTGGATGACAAGTTATCTTCCTTACTGTCTTTTTCTTTCCTTAACTCTAGAACAGTCATGAATCTACTTTCAGCTGGGTAGACTGCAGCAAGAAGGTATCTGTGGTAAAGTGGGATGATATAAATATTTATAGGGGACTTAGTGTACTGACTGAGATCAGCTGTGAAGGTATCTGTATCTAATAAGTGTGGTGTATTACAGATGACCTTACTTGCTACCACATTTAGACCCCAGTCAGACCTATTCTGGAATATTGTGATGACTACGTTGAATGTCTAGGGTTATGATAATGATGAAGTGTATGTTCAAAACAACCAACTGACAGATAAACAATTTAATTTAATCCACAATACTTTACAACACTGTGACACTCACATACATAGAACACTCTATAAGACTATCTTAAATGAGTCAAGTGTTAAAGTTTAAAAATATATGTATTAATTCCTGCAAATATTAGATATCCTGATTCGACTACAAAGTGAACCAGGAATCACAATCAAATGTAATCACAAGTTATATGTACACAATTTATAGATAGAATCTTTGTATTGACATATATTATTATTGCAATATGTGTGTAAGTTCTGCTGTAGTACTATGAGGTAATACTGGCTTTACAAGCTAAGTTGTTGTTTGTCATCATGACTTCAAGTGTTTGTTTCTCGTGGAACTAATAGTGGAAAGGTCACAGTTTCTGTTTATTTGAAATAAATAAATGTCCCTCTAGATTTAGGGTAAAGTCACTGTTAGAGGGGCTGCTCTGGCCACGAATCTTAACTTCTGTGTGGGCGGCAGGAAACAGTCTCCACTGCTCGCTTGCTTCACCGTGTTCTTGAGAAGCCACACTGGTCGATATATTGACCAAGGAGTCTGCTACCAGCCTCTGGATTCAGCAAAACTCAGACCAGGTGCTGCTTTAATATGTTAGTACCACGGTCCCTGAAACAAGAAGGTTGTACCTCCTACTTCAGAACTAATTTATAATCTATTTCCACACTGAGCACAATACATAACAAACACTGAGTTCAGCGCCGTAGGCCAACTGTTAGCTTCTCATGTAACAACATTCACCAGTATTCCTCTCCTTAATGATTACAACGCCTCTGCAATTTCAGCTGTAATTCCTTCTATACAATAAGATAGATGTCATAGTACTATTTGGCAATTCCATATAGTTATACTCCTCTCCGACAAGTTTTGTTCCTGGTGGAGCAATATCTAGGCTTTTCCTCATGTTTGCTACTGAACTACGCACAGACAGACATAAATTATCAATTCACATTCAATTTCCATCAAAAAGATATCAAATATGTCAGTCTTACCACAATTCATGGAAATATTAAACAAATACGTTGACTGGCGATGAGTTATGGCACAATTCCGATCTGCCTCTGTCCCAGGCTTTTATTAGAAAAATTATGAACTGGATCTCAACGCACTTGCTTCTACACAGTTTAATTTTAAAAAAGTGGCACTGAACAGACGCTCCTAATTGACTATATTAAATGGTCTAGCCAATAGGACCATGTTTACAAAAGCTTTTGAAAAATTTTACCCTTCCTACGTTTCCCCTAACAACCATAAATAGTATTTGCAGTCCGACTAATCGTGTTTCGCCTTACATATAATTCTAGCCAATCAAATAGGATTTAACTTGTTGGCCTATTTCCCGTAAAATAGTGGTTTTAAAACATGCCACTGAGCAAATATGGTCTGGTGCTGTCAGACAACCTCACTATTTTTTTTTGGCTATAATTAGTTAATTCCTAGACTATTTGCGTAACACTTAACATATTCTTTGTCAGCAAGTCCTAAGGAATCCAAATATATACATTTAATGGGGCTAAGTGGCTGCGTTCAAAATATGTATTTTCTTCTACCTCCCGTTCACTTCGAGACGATGGGGTGTCTTCTGTACTGTCAGGATTTCAGACGTAAAACAGTATTGAGTCATGTTTCATAATAAGCATTAACCATGTTTTTTAAAACTTAACCTCGTATTGGTAGTGTTTTTTGTCCCTGTTTATTTGAAAAACAGTTAGTGCTTCAGGCCTTACGCGTGGGATTGGCGTTACTATTAATCGCGAGACTGTGGTAGTATTGCATGCGTTCCTCCGTTCAGCCCTCTCTCTCTCTCTCTCTCTCTCTCTCTCTCTCTCTCTAAGTCCATCTGTCTTTTCATTACGCAGTGTAATAATGACATTAATGCTAGTATTAATCTAGGTCATTACGCAGTGTGTCTATCTCAAGGTTTTCTAAGAAATACAGTACACGTTTTATTGTTTTGTTGAAACGCGTGTAGTTGATGTACTAGGCTTTACTAGCAAACGTGAAAGCGTTACAATTATGCAGACGGAACATAAAAAAGGGGTTTTTATTGTTCAGCCATTACGGAGGTATACACGCTGACGCATGCCATTAAGAAAGCACTGGTCTTCCACCATTCTTCTTTCCTTTTATTGAATTAATTCGTTAGGCTTTACATTTACTTTTTAATTTAGATATGTGGATTTAGAATGTTTCACGACAAATTCTCCCCACCTAAAACAGACGTTATATGTCAGTCTATAATTCTATATACACATAGAGAAATTTAATATTATTCCTGGGGCTTACGAGGATTTTCATCACACGGATGGCGGCTTAGAAAATCCGCTCCCAGGTTGGTTTTTCCAGAAATATACTCTATGCTGAATTGGAATGGCTGCAAAAGTAAGGACCATCTGAGTAACCTTGAATTTTCATGCCTAGCCTGCGCTAGAAACGACAAGGGTTTGTGATTCGTTTGCAACGTGAATGCCTTCCCATACAGATAAATATTGAATTTCTTGATCGCCCATGTTACTGCAAGACATTCTTTTTCGCTAGTTGAATAATTGGTTTCAGCTTTATTCAACTTTCTACTAGCATATGCCACTGGGGTTAATTCCCCATTCAGTGCATCTGATTTCTGTAACAGGGTCGCGCCTAAACCGATATTACTTGCATCCGTTCTCACAATGAATTCTTGACTTAAGTCAGGTAATTTCAAAATAGGTTTGCTTGTGAGCTTTTCCTTCAATTCCTGGTAGGCCAATTCACATTGTGCTGTCCATGTAATTCGATCTGGATTTCCTTTGCGTGTCAAGTCAGTTAACGGTGCACATATGGAATTAAAGATTTTATATACTTTTGGTAGAAACCACATAATGAGACAAAGGATCTCACGTCTTTCTTGGTTTGTGGTCTCGGGGCATTCTTTAGTTTCTCTAAATTCTTGGGGTCAGGGGTCATGTTTCCCTGATGGACTGTGTGTCCCAAGATTCTAATTCTTTACATCCAACGCAACATTTGGTTGGTCGGGCTGTTAAATTCGCTTCCCTAAGTCGATTAAACAGCATGTTCAGAGAGTCAATGTGTTCCTCAAATGTTTCTGTTGCTATATGGATATCATCCATGAAATTTGTGATGCATGGATTATTCAGAGGATCCAACAATTTTCTCATCATTCTAGAGAAGACACTAGGCGCATTCTTCAATCCAAATGGCAATCTATTAAACTCATAGTGTCCTTCTGAGGTACTAAAAGCTTGGTATGGTCTAACCTCAGGCTTTACTGGAATCTGATAGTATCCTTTACTCAGATCCACTTTTGAGAAATATTTAGCTTTATTTAGCCTGGCAAACAACTGATTTGTATCCGGCAATGGATCCACCTGACCTTCTGTGATAGCATTCAGTCTCCTGTAATCTATACAGAGTCTATGTTCTCCAGAGGGTTTCCTTAAGAGTACCACACTGGAACTATACGAAGATTCACTGTGTGAAATTATTCCCTCCTTCAACAAATAGTCTATCTCTTCCTTCAAGGCTTTCTCCTTAGCAAAAGGAATCGAATAGGCTTTCATACGGACAGGTGTGGGGTCTATCAGCTTCATATCATATTCCAATAAGTTTGTATGCCCTGGTCGGTCTGTTAACACCTCTGTATGATCATCTAGAACCTGTTGCACTCTCTCCTTCTGATTTTTCGTTAACTCTTTCAGTCCCGAGCAAAAAAGTGGGTTTGGCCCAAGCAAAAATGGCCACCCCAGTGCGATTTTATTGTTGTTGTTTGGAAATAATTTTTTAAAATGTTCATATGCATAAATAACTTTGTTGTTGTATATGAAACTGAAGGTAATTGGATGTACTTTACTCTTGTGCTACAAGTATAAAAGCTTTCATTGAAAAATGATTAGTTATTCAAGGTAACATGGAGGATATGCGCTTAAAAAAATGATAAGTTATTCAAGGTAAAATGGAGGATATGCGCTTAAAAAAAATCGCTTTAAAAATCTAAAATAACAGAAACACGTTCACTCTTAAACACGTGCGGTATTTAAAAGAATGTACTTGCAAATGGAAATGACGTTTTGGGTGGTTTGTGGGTAGTTAAAATTAGAAACAGTCTCAAACAGAGACACATATACTAAAGGCTTTTTAAAGTCGATTGGGCCAAGCGCGTCTAACCCATGAGGCTTTATAAAGTCGATTGGGACTTAAAGAGTTAAATGTGTACTGATTTTCACCTGTGCTGCTGTCTCACAGGGATGTAATGGATATTCAAATGATGAAAGTGGTTCCTTTTTCATCTCCATTGCAATGGACAAGGTCAACAAGTGAGTATCTTCCTGATTTTCTCTTTCCAAATATTTCTTCAGGAGATTCACATGATAGATTTTTTCTTTCCCCTTCTTATCTATCTTATAATTGGTTCTAGACACCTTCTCTAGAACTGTATATGGACCGTGCCATCCAATTTGTAACTTATTCTGACTACCGGGTAGAAGAAGCAGTACCTTCTCTCCCACAGCCAAATCTCTGTCTTTAGCTTTCCTGTTGTAATAGGCAGCATGTTTTTTCCTGGCTTGTCTCAAATTTTCATTGGCAAGTTTCCAGCCAGTTTTTAAACGAGTGGTCAGCTCATTCACATATTGGTATGAGGATGTAATGTTTTCCTCTGCCTTTTCATCAGTCCACGTTCTTAACAACGCTTCGAGTGGACCTTTTATTGGCCTTCCAAATAATAATGTTGCCGGGGCCATACCGGTTGAACTATGGGGTACATCCCGATAAGCAAAGAGGGCGGCGTGAAGGTACTGGTCCCATGTATCTGGTTTTTCGTGTGCCAACTTTTTCAGGATTGACATCAATGTGCCATTAAATCTTTCCACTGGGCCGTTCCCTTGGGGATGGTACACACTACAATGGAAGTGTTTGGCCTGGAAGATCCTGAAAACTTCTTCTGTTAGTTTCCACTTGAACTGAGAGCCATTATCAGTCAAGATTTGATTGGGAAAGCATAACCTTGTGAAAATTGTGAGTAATGCCTCTGCTACATATTTAGAATCAATCGATGACAGGGCTACCGCCTCTCCCCACATAGAACAAGTGTCCACCAGAGTCAGAATGTAGCTGTTCCTTCTCTTAGTTCGAGTGAGAGGTCCTACAAGATCCACGGCAACTCTCTCAAAGGGTGTTCCCACTATGGGCATTTCCCCCAGTGTTGCTGGTGCAGTCCAATGCTTAGGTGCTACTCGTTGGCACTCTGGACAGGATTTTACATATCGTTTGATATCTTCAGTTATTCCTGGCCAGAAATAGTGACAAGCTATACGCTGTCCTGTTGCGCTGATCCCCATATGACCACTGAAGGGAATCGCATGCCCTAGTTCCAACACTTTAGTCCTATATGAAGTGGGAAGGACCAGCTGTCCGTGACCATTGAATTCAGATCCAGCCTTCCTATAAATCAGCTTGTTCTTCATATAAAATTCTCCCTTGCCTGGAGTTGTATGAGATTTGGACAACTTCTTGAAACACGGCTTGAGTGTTTTGTCCTCCGCCTGTGCCTTCCTCATCTCATCTGGATGAGTATTTATTGGATTTTCCTCCTCCTTTTTGGACTGTGATCTGGTCTGCACCGTTGCCAATATCACAGGTCTCTTGGGATTCCCCAAGAAGACATATCTACACCCCAATATCAGAGGGTAGATTGGCTCATTTATCACTGCTGCTTTTATGATTCCTTCCACATATCGCGTTTTCACCTTTATCCGGGCGACGGGAAGTGTCATGGTAGCTACATCCTTGGTTGCAGTTTGAATCTCCACTGTTTCTGTGGTGTATTGATCTGCCTGCACCAGGTGAGAACTCACAACGGAATCATAATCTAGACCTGTATCATATAAGCACCTTATGGTGACTCCATTACAGATGACATCTTCACACACTGGGGGATGGTATGGTTCCTGTAGTTCTGCAGGTTTGACCTTTTTTCCCTTCTTTCCAGATGTCATAGCAGCACAATGAGGAGGTTTCCTTCTACAATGGTCGGTGTCATGATTGTTCATCTTACAATTTTTACACCACCTCCTTCCTTGGTTAAAAGATTTTCTTTCATCATATTTCCTTTCATCGAATTGTGGGGTTTTATTTTTATTGTCATACCGTGGCCTATCAAACTGGTGCTTACCTTTGTTCTGATCTCTAGGATCAAATTTATTTAAGTTCTGTGGTGCCTTAAAATTATCTACATGTTTCTTTTAATTACTTGTTACCTATGCCTGAGCTGCTTGATACCTTTCAGCTACATTCAGTAACTCACCCAGTCTCTCTGCACCTTGTTCCATGAGAAACTTTCTCAGGTCTGGAGCCATGGACTCTCTTAACTGTTCTATAAGGATCATTTCCTTAAGATCTTGGGTTTTCCCCAGAGAAGTCCATTTCTCCAAGTATGTCTCTAACCGTGCAGAGAACTGGTGATAGGTTTCACCTGACAGTAGTTTAGCATTCCTAAATTGTTTTCTATAAAATTCTCCATTCTTTTCATATCTTAACAAAAGAGCCTGCTTTAGCATGTCATAATTTTCTTGATCACCTCTGCTCATTTTGGCAAAAACTTCATAAGCTGCACCACGAAGCCCTTGTGATAACTTTAAGCTCCACCTTTTTCTCTCTAACCCATACGTGGTAGCTAATAGTTCATATCTTTTTAGATAGCTCTCGATATCATCTTCTTTCTCAACAAAATGATCTAAATGAAAATTCATAGCTGAGGTTGAGGCTCCCTGACTAGCAGAGGCATCAGAGGTAAAGGGACTGGCACCATTTTCAGGAGCATGGCCTTGAAACTCAAACTCCCTTAGTCGTAACTCATGTTCCCTTTGTAATCTCTTCTCCTCCTTTTCTGCTTCCCTTTCTGCAGCCTGTCTCCTTTCTTCTCTTTCTGTAGCTTGCATTCTTTCTTCGGCTTCCCTTTCTGCAGCCAATCTCTTTTCTTCTCTTTCTGCCTTTTGTTCTTCTAATTTGAGCCTTTTGATCTCCCTATCTGCCTCCAATGCATTAGCCTCAGCCTCAATCTGCAACCTCTTAATTTCCTTTTTCCGCCTCTAATTTTCGTTCAGCTTCTTTTTCTAATCTTTTTTCTTCACGTTCAATATATTTGTCACATTCCGTAGTGACATAAGCAATCATAACTTGCCCGTCCATTCCTAACTCTTTAGCAGTCTGCACAGCAGCAGATCGAAATTTTGCCAAGTCGGCCATTTTCTAACAGGCAAATGTAAACAAATCAATCTATCAATAATTTTCTAAGGACAACCACAGGCACTGAGAGCTCAACCTTATTTATTTTCACCCCAGGATACCGTTTTAATTTTTACCATTCCCTGAAGTGAATTACCCCCAATATTTATAATAGGGAAAGATTCAAAATCCCGGACAGGACCCCAATATATGTGGTAAAGTGAAATGATATAAATATTTATAGGGGACTTAGTGTACTGGCTGAGATCAGCTGTGAAGGTATCTGTATCTAATAAGTGTGGTGTATTACAGATGACCTTACTTGCTACCACATTTAGACCTCAGTCAGACCTATTCTGGAATATTGTGATGACTACGTTGAATGTCTACGGTTATGATAATGATGAAGTGTATTTTCACAACAACCAACTGACAGATAAACAATTTAATTTAATCCACAATACTTTACAACACTGTGACACTCACATACATAGAACACTCTATAAGACTATCTTAAATGAGTCAAGTGTTAAAGTTTAAAAATATATGTATTAATTCCTTCAAATATTAGATATCCTGATTCGACTACAAAGTGAACCAGGAATCACAATCAAATGCAATCACAAGTTATATGTACACAATTTATAGATAGAATCTTTGTATTGACATATATTATTATTGCAATATGTGTGTAAGTTGTGCTGTAGTACTATGAGGTAATACTGTCTTTACAAGCTAAGTTGTTGTTTGTCATCATGACTTCAAGTGTTTGTTTCTCGTGGAACTAATAGTGGAAAGGTCACAGTTTCTGTTTATTTGAAATAAATAAATGTCCCTCTAGATTTAAGGTAAAGTCACTGTTAGAGGGGGTATACACAAGATTGAGCTGCTCTGGCCACGAATCTTAACTTCTGTGTGGGCGGCAGGATACAGTCTCCACTGCTCGCTTGCTTCACCGTGTTCTTGAGAAGCCACACTGGTCGATATATTGACCAAGGAGTCTGCTACCAGCCTCTGGATTCAGCAAAACTCAGACCAGGTGCTGCTTTAATATGTTAGTACCACGGTCCCTGAAACAAGAAGGTTGTACCTCCTACTTCAGAACTAATTTATAATCTATTTCCACACTGAGCACAATACATAACAAACACTGAGTTCAGCGCCGTAGGCCAACTGTTAGCTTCTCATGTAACAACATTCACCAGTATTCCTCTCCTTAATGATTACAACGCCTCTCCAATTTCAGCTGTAATTCCTTCTATACAATAAGATAGGTGTCATAGTACTATTTGGCAATTCCATATAGTTATACTCCTCTCCGACAAGTTTTGTTCCTGGTGGAACAATATCTAGGCTTTTCCTCATGTTTGCTACTGAACTACGCACAGACAGACATAAATTATCAATTCACATTCAATTTTCATCAAAAAGATATCAAATATGTCAATCTTACCACAATTCATGGAAATATTAAACAAATACGTTGACTGGCGATGAGTTATGGCACAATTCCGATCTGCCTCTGTCTCAGGCTTTCATTAGAAAAATTATGAACTGGATCTCAACGCACTTGCTTCTACACAGTTTAATTTTTAAAAAAGTGGCACTGAACAGACGCTCCTAATTGACTATATTAAATGGTCTAGCCAAAAGGACCATGTTTACAAAAGCTTTTGAAAAATTTTACCCTTCCTACGTTTCCCCTAACAACCAAAAATAGTATTTGCAGTCCGACTAATCGTGTTTCGCCTTACATATAATTCTAGCCAATCAAATAGGATTTAACTTGTTGGCCTATTTCCCGTAAAATAGTGGTTTTAAAACATGCCACTGAGCAAATATGGTCTGGTGCTGTCAGACAACCTCACTATTTTATTTTGGCTATAATTTGTTTATTCCTAGACTATTTGCGTAACACTTAACATATTCTTTGTCAGCAAGTCCTAAGGAACCCAAATATATACATGTAATGGGGCTAAGTGGCTGCGTTCAAAATATGTATTTTCTTCTACCTCCCGTTCACTTCGATACGATGGGGTGTCTTCTGTACTGTCAGGATTTCAGACGTAAAACAGTATTGAGTCATGTTTCCTAATAAGCATTAACCATGTTTTTTAAAACTTAACCTCGTATTGGTAGTGTTTTTTGTCCCTGTTTATTTGAAAAAATGTTAGTGCTTTAGGCCTTACGCGTGGGATTGGCGTTACTATTAATCGCGAGACTGTGGTAGTATTGCAGGCGTTCCTCCGTTCAGCCCCCTCTCTCTCTCTCTCTCTAAGTCCATCTGTCTTTTCATTACGCAGTGTAATAATGACATTAATGCTAGTATTAATCTAGGTCATTACGCAGTGTGTCTATCTCAAGGTTTTCTAAGAAATACAGTACACGTTTTATTGTTTTGTTGAAACGCGTGTAGTTGATGTACTAGGCTTTACTAGCAAACGTGAAAGCGTTACAATTATGCAGACGGAGCATAAAAAAGGAGTTTTTATTGTTCAGCCATTACGGAGGTATACACGCTGGCGCATGCCATTGAGAAAGCACTGGTCTTCCACCATTCTTCTTTCCTTTTATTGAATTAATTCGTTAGGCTTTACATTTACTTTTTAATTTAGATATGTGGATTTAGAATGTTTCACGACAGTATCACATTTCCAATCCGGAAGCCGGAAACTGCCGCGACATGCAAGATCTCTAACCACTGTGCCATTCGGGCGTTCCTTTCTTATTTACCTTTGTATAACGTCAGGATGATATTAAAGAAACTAAAGTAATACCTGAGAAAATTTTCCTGTTAGTGTCATTAATATGAGGATACAAGGCTAGGTATTCTTCCGGCACCTGCAATATTGCACAAATATTATTTATACGTACATAAGCTTATGTTATATACATATACATACATACATTAATGAGAAAATACACGGTGCCCCACAAGCCTTAGTTCAGTTTAAAGCTTAAATTAACCTCAGAAGTATAAATGCTACAAAATTACAATAACAATCATTTGAAAAATTAATTATTTAAATAACCTTTACATTCATTTAGTTTTGAGAATTTTGAATGATAAATTTTGAATTAAATTTTTTAAATCCTTCTGATTGGAGATGGCAAACGGTGAAGAGAAAGTTGATTGTGTTCTTTGGTTAGCTGAACTGGCTCAATTCACGACAAGACTGGATCCGAGAGACGCCAAACAAGCGAAGAGACGATGAATGAGATTGAGAGCACATTTGAACGCCGTTCTCCTTTGATCCTTGGTCGCCGACTGTCAAAGTAGTCAGTTGTCAACACGCCTGGTGGCGTCTTGTAGGGCAGCAACGTTGTTCGGCCGGCAGCCATCCTTCGTACAGTGCCCCAGCTCTGGTTCATTCTTTGCATCTCGGCCTCCACAGTTCTCCGCCAAGTTGTTTTTGGTCGGCCTCTCTGTCGCTTTCCTTCTGAGGTCCACAGTAAAGCCGTTCTTGTGATGGCATCGGGGTCTCTTCTGAGGACGTGGCCATCCCAACTCCAGATTCTGCCAGCTGTGATGGTGTGCATATCGTCTAGGTTACTTTGAGTAAGTAGTTCTTGGTTAGTGGTAGTATCAAGCCAAAAGATTCAGAGAATTTTCCTTAGGCATATTCCAAACGCCGTGAGTCTGTTGATTTGAACATTCCAAAAACCAATCTGAACTTTCTTTGGAGAGTCTCTTTTTATAGCAGGACACGGTACTCGTACTATCTCCTATACGCTCGATACTAAAGACATTATGTTGCTGTCAGTTTATCGACACATTAATAGTCTTCTTAATGAAAGTTTATAACTACGAAACAATCCACTCAGCTTTTCGCAAAAGTAGGAAAAGGCACGCTTGCTCACAAATAACAATGATTACCCTAATTGCAACCGACGATTAAGATGAACATAGTAGAATCTCCAGAGATAGTGGATTAGTAAAAGCAAATGAAGATCATCTCATGCTATTCCGCTCTCCTCCCATTGACCAACAACAACAACAACAACAACATGTGAGACTTTATCTTGTGTATAACATATCATTATTACAGGTGTGTTATTTCTTGTATTCCAGTGTCGTGATAGCAGTTCTTGTAAGGATGAACCCACTCAGGAGCGTTAACAAGCTAGCTGATACACAGTAGTAGTCCTTTTTCAAGACATCACATTTATCAACGCTGAATTATAATTTTGGCAGAAAAAAATTGTCTTGGATTTTGTGTGTGTTTTGATTGGCAATATTGCTATGATATAACCAAATGATTTAAGTCTAAGGTTGAAATTGGTGTGTATAGATATAAGAAGATACTAACATTAAGTACATTTTTTTGGAAAAAGTTACTCCACCAATGAGCTTTGCTTACAAGGGAACGCAAGAAGATAAGAGAACATGAAAACATTGTAGCTTTAAATGGAATTGAAACATCAACAATAACAGACAATGATATACGAGAGTTGAACATAAAGGAAGAATACAAACCAAAAAAATTTCAAACCCATTACACCCAAGATTCGACTTAAGGAAGGCACCAGATTTCAAACAATAACAAGAACTTTTTTAAGATTATGAATATCAATGTGTTAATGAACTAAGATAGAACGTCGATTATCCGAATGTCAGTTATCCGAACCACCGATGCCGCCAAAATAATTACAGTATCTACTTTGAATCCACTAATTGAATGTGGGCCCACTCACGTGGAGGCCTTCACTGCCTTAGGAACTGCGATGACATGGTATGAGCGACAGTCTGATTGCTGTTCTATGAAGATACTGCTATAAAAGAAGATGATCTTAATGCGAACTAAGACAGTCTCGCATGGTTCGCAGTAAAAATTAAGATTACATAAATATTTTTAAAAAAATAAACTTTCAAAGATTCATTATAACTAGCAACAACCCGCCAAAATTGGCAGGTTTTTAATTATAGTGTGTTGTTTCTCTTACACGTATTACATTGCTGCTTCTTCTATAGTCTTGCTTGCTCGCTGTGAATGACGCGATCGTCTCTTCCTTTTAGCCATCTTATCATTTTCATCCATAATAATTAGTCTGCATGTTACGTGTCTTTTTAGATGTTAATGTTAATGGTACAATGAATATGTAGTAACAGGATAGTTCATGTGGCCAAGATCACTTCTAGGGTAGTAAGCAAATAGAAACCGCAACAAGCCAATACAAATATGAATTAATTGAGCCACAATGGACGAAATGGGCGATATACAATTTATTTAGAGCTGCACGCAGCTCCACATACAAAAGTTCAGGCCTACCTATTATGGCAGATAATATACAGTAAACATTATACCGTAGGCAGTCAGTTCATGTCAGGAAGGCTGTCCGTTAGTTCTCAATATGATTTATATCTCTTAACACTCGACACTGAGCAATTATACTTCTTGTCAATACAGATAACTAGATAACTAGATACATCTCACCAAAAATCTTGATGTATTAGTGATAACATAACTCCATTGTAAACATTTCAACAATAAGGAGCTCAACCACATACGTCCACTCGCCATGACAAACAATCGTATAAGGCCCCGCACTTCTACTCCTCTAGTTTCACGTGAGCCAGCCAAGCATATCGGCATAACGTCGCTCCTCCCCGTCTTTATCAATGACCCGCATAAAATAAACAAACAAAGAGCCCTGTTGAGCTAACCATATAATAGGCACAATCGTTATGAATTTTAATCATAACACTGCAATACTGTAAATTAAAATTTTGTCCTGAAGAAACAATAAAAATACTTACATTTTAAGGTTATTTTTAAGAAAAATTATGGGTTAAATCCGTTTCCCGAATGAAACTGGACAAGAGTATCTTGATTGTCTGTTGATTTAATGCACATTGTCACACTTTTCTATTTTTGCGAGAGTACATATAAGGGAAACAATAGAATTATTGTCTAACTTTCAACCACATTTGCACCCCCTTAGGTGTGGTCGAAAGTTAATGTACTCTCGAAAATAGAAAAAGTGGGCAAATGATGGTGTGCAAAATTCAACTGTCCGACCAACCGATCGACCGACCGACCGACCGAAGTACCTTACGGCGGGAATTATGTATTTTGATTTTATTTCTCTGCAATTACTTGTGTATGTTGACATCCGTTTATGTAAAACAAAAGTGTGATTTATAGTTGAAACCATATAAACAATGTGAAAAGTTCAAAATAACTATAATTTAAATTGTCTCTTCAAAACGTCTTGGTTATTATTAACAAACTATAATACTTCATATTTCTAAAATACAGGAGTAATAACCCTGCCCACAATAATTTAATTGTTGGCGTAATTACAAATTGTTTCGTATAAACCGTGTGTTCTCATGAATGTTTGATTATCCGAACTATTTTATTAACCGAATTATTTTACTATCTGAACTATTTGATTATCCTAACTATTTTATTAACCGAACTATTTGTCTATCCGAACTATTTGATTATCCAAACTATTTGATTAACCAAACTATTTGATTATCAGAACTATTTAATTAACTGAACCAACTTTATTCCAATAAGTTCACATAATAGACGCTCTATTGTGTTAACAGATCATTGAAATAAAGATTTCTTGATGAATTAAATTAAATACTGAAATGCATGTATCTTACTTGTAATGGCGTATTGACGCTCTGGAAAGGCAGGTAAATGTACAACGGTGTGTTAGAATCATGGTCGTTAATGATGTCTTCAACTCTGTTAGCAAACTGGTACTGACGGAGGGAAATAATGTTCTTGATACAATTTTGGGCTTAGAGGGTCTAGGAGAACACAAGACATGGAGACACGGAGAGGTAGCGAGTAGGAGAGAGTGGGAGAAATGGTTGAGGAGAGTGGGTAACAGGGACAAAGAGAGTGAGTGACAAAGACAATGAGAGTGAGTGATAAGGAAAAGGAGAGTGAGTTATAGGGAAAAGGCGTGAGTGTTATGGAAGTTGAGAGTGAGTGATAGGGAAAAGAAGTGAGCGACAGGAAAAAGGAGTGAGTGACAGGGACAAGGAGTGAGTGACAGCGAAAAGGCGTGAGTGACAGGGAAAAGGCGTGAGTGACAGGGACAAGGAGTGAGTGACAGGGACAAGGAGTGAGTGACAGGGAAAATGAGTGAGTGACAGGGACAAGGAGTGAGTGACAGGGAAAAGGAGTGAGTGACAGAAAAAAGGAGTGGGTGACAGGGACAAGGAGTGAATGACAGGGAAAAGGAGTGAGTGACAGGGACAAGGAGTGAGTGACAGGGAAAAGGAGTGAGTGAAAGGGAAAAGGAGTGAGTGACAGGAAAAGGAGTGAGTGACAGGAAAAAGGAGTGGGTGACAGGGACAAGGAGTGAATGACAGGGACAAGGAGTGAGTGACAGGGACAAGGAGTGAGTGACAGGGACAAGGATTGCGTGACAGAGAAAAGAGTGAGTGAAAGGGAAAAGGAGTGAGTGACAGGTAAAAGGAGAGTTACCATAATTTCCTTTCTGTTTCCCTCTAGAGCAAGGAAGCACCACTCCGCTAGTCCTCCAGATGTGATTAGAGTTGTCCTTTGATCTTGGAACAATGTTTTCTCTAGCAATTAGTTGTTATATAATGAATTTACCAGCCCCACGAAGCATGTCGTATGTGGCATCAGTGGGCCTATTTGGTCATTGTCTCTTCAGTGACTACTTTCTTCACATTTACGGCGCATTATTCGCTCTTAAGGCACTTTTTGTCCAACCCGCAATCACCAATAGAAATCTCTGAAATTGGAATCAGACGCCATCTTGAAGTCGATCAGTCAGACCGATCCTTCCATTCAATCGCTGTGCATCCCTCAGTGTTCTCTAAACATTTAAACTTGTTATATTGTGTACAAAAGTGTACAAAAGTGTACACAAATTATTGTGGCATCCAAGTCTACTAGTGAGGACAAAAAAGAGTCGTAAACCTCTTACTTGAAAAGCAAAGTTAAAAATGATCAAACTAAGTGACCAAGATTTAACGAATGCTGACATAGGCCGAAAGCTAGGTTCGGCACGCCACACAGTGAGTGCAATTATTAATGGAAATGACAAAGTGTGGAATTAAATTAAAAGTGCTACACCTGTGAACACTCAAGTTATTAGAAAATGTGATTACCTTATTGCGGATGTGAAAAAAAAAGACTAAGATTGTTAGATGATGATGAAACTTTTATTTACAATAAATATGAACCGTTTCTCAAGTTTGCATTTACTAATCACTGTAAGCTAAGGATGAAATATTTGAAAGTAAGCAATGACTTCTCTAAACTGTTTATTCTGATTAGTATTCTATGATTTGTATGTCTATTTCTATTGCTAATTTAAGATATGATAGTGTAAATTTGTTACTAGGCTTTGCTCTGCGTTTGCAATAGAAAAAAGCGATTCTTCGCTTTACGGCGATTCTCGCGTTACGGTGATTCTTGCTTTACGGCAATTCTCGCTTTACAGTGCGGTCCTAGAACCTAAAGGTCAAGGTAGTCCCATAGCAGATACTGCAGTAAGGGAATGAAGTGTTAGAGACTTCAACATACTAGGTCCAGCATCGAGAGGTGGGGGGGGGGGAACCAGTTCCCTTCCTCGCTGCCTTTTCCTTCCCTAACTCAATCAGGTAACCATTTACAGCTGGGTAGACTTGAGCGTGTCGCTACCGTGATTCGAACCCGACACCTTTGCCTCGAGAGACCAACGCTCTAACCACTCTGCCAATCGGAAGCTCCTGTAACCTAAACCGCCGTAAAGCCGGGCTCACCCGTACCTAATTCCTCCTATCTCCTACCATCAGCTCAATGTGTGTCCGTGTCTTCTTCATCACCGTCATATCTCTCTCTCCAGTTCTCTTCTCTGTGTGTTCTTTGGTCTTCGTCTTCTTCTCTTACATTGGGAAGTCCAGGCCAAGGACTGGCCAGTAAAGCCATCACCAGGTTTCTTCAATTTCAGTCCCTTCCATCTCCAGCATCTTCTTCTCATCTCTTGTTCGTATGGCGTTTGTCTGGTTCTTGTCATCTCTTGTTACAATGGCGTTTGTCTGGTTCATGTCATCTCTTGTTCCAATGGCTTTTGTCTGGTTCTTGTCATCTCTTGTTCCAATGGAGTTTGTTTGGTTCTTGTCATCTCTTGTTCCAATGGCGTTTGTCTGATTCTTGTCATCCCTTGTTCCAATGGCGTTTGTCTGGTTCTTGTCATCTCTTGTTCCAATGGCGTTTGTCTGGTTCTTGTCATCTCTTGTTCCAATGGCGTTTGTCTGATTCTTGTCATCTCTTGTTCCAATGGCGTTTGTCTGGTTCTTGTCATCTCTTGTTCCAATGGCGTTTGTTTGGTTCTTGTCATCTCTTGTTCCAATGGCGTTTGTCTGATTCTTGTCATCTCTTGTTCCAATGGCGTTTGTCTGGTTCTTCTCATCTCTTGTTCCAATGGCGTTTGTCTGGTTCTTGTCATCTCTTGTTCCAATGGCGTTTGTCTGGTTCTTGTCATCACTTGTTCCAATGGCGTTTGTCTGGTTCTTGTCAGCTCTTGTTCCAATGGCGTTTGTCTGGTTCTTGGCATCTCTAGTTCCCTTGGCGTTTGTTTGGTTCTTGTCGTCTCTTGTTCCAATGGCGTTTGTCTGGTTCTTGTCATCTCTTGTTCCAATGGCGTTTGTCTGGTTCTTGTCATCTCTTGTTCCAATGGCGTTTGTCTGGTTCTTGTCATCTTTTGTTCCAATGGCGTTTGTCTGATTCTTGTCATCTCTTGTTCCAATGGCGTTTGTCTGGTTCTTGTCATCTTTTGTTCCAATGGCGTTTGTCTGGTTCTTGTCATCTCTTGTTCCAATGGCGTTTGTCTGGTTCTTGTCAGCTCTTGTTCCAATGGCGTTTGTCTGGTTCTTGGCATCTCTAGTTCCCTTGGCGTTTGTTTGGTTCTTGTCGTCTCTTGTTCCAATGGCGTTTGTCTGGTTCTTGTCATCTCTTGTTCCAATGGCGTTTGTCTGGTTCTTGTCATCTCTTGTTCCAATGGCGTTTGTCTGGTTCTTGTCATTTCTTGTTCCAAAGGCGTTTGTCTGGTTCTTGTCATCTCTTGTTCCAATGGCGTTTGTCTGGTTCTTGTCATCTTTTGTTCCAATGGCGTTTGTCTGGTTCTTGTCATCTCTTGTTCCAATGGCGTTTTTCTGGTTCTTATCAGCTCTTGTTCCAATGGCGTTTGTCTGGTTCTTGGCATCTCTAGTTCCCTTGCCGTTTTTTTGGTTCTTGTCGTCTCTTGTTCCAATGGCGTTTGTCTGGTTCTTGTCATCTCTTGTTCCAATGGCGTTTGTCTGGTTCTTTTCATCTCTTGTTCCAATGGCGTTTGTCTGGTTCTTGTCATTTCTTGTTCCAAAGGCGTTTGTCTGGTTCTTGTCATCTCTTGTTCCAATGGCGTTTGTCTGGTTCTTGTCATCTTTTGTTCCAATGGCGTTTGTCTGGTTCTTGTCATCTCTTGTTCCAATGGCGTTTGTCTGGTTCTTGTCATTTCTTGTTCCAATTGCGTTTGTCTGGTTCTTGTCATCTCTTGTTCCAATGGCGTGTGTCTGGTTCTTGTCATTTCTTGTTCTAATGGCGTTTGTCTGCTTTTTGTCATCGGTTTTACATTAGTGATCTTGTCATCGGTTTCACATGAGTGATCTTGTCATCGGTTTCACATTAGTGATCTTGTCATCAGTTTCACATTAGTGATCTTGTCATCGATGTCACATTAGTGATCTTGTCATATCACTTCTATTCTACACCATCTTCCATTACTGAAAGTCTCTAACTTATTTCTGCTTGTTATTATTATTGTTCTCCGTCAGCACGATAATGCAAGCAGTTCAATATTATTTCTACAGTTATAGACACAATATTATTTCTACAGTTATAGACACAATATTATTTCTACAGTTATAGACACAATATTATTTCTACAGTTATAGACACAATATTATTTCTACAGTTATAGACACAATATTATTTCTACAGTTATAGACACAATATTATTTCTACAGTTATAGACACAATATTATTTCTACAGTTATAGACACAATATTATTTCTTCAATTATAGACACAATATTATTTCTACAGTTATAGACACAATATTATTTCTACAGTTATAGACACAATATTATTTCTACATTTATAGACACAATATTATTTCTTCAATTATAGACACAATATTATTTCTATAGTTATAGACACAATATTATTTCTTCAGTTATAGACACAATATTATTTCTACAGTTATAGACACAATATTATTTCTTCAATTATAGACACAATATTATTTCTATAGTTATAGACACAATATTATTTCTTCAATTATAGACACAATATTATTTCTACAGTTATAGACACAATATTATTTCTACAGTTATAGACACAATATTATTTCTACAGTTATAGACACAATATTATTTCTACAGTTATAGACACAATATATCCTAATTTTAACCTACCAGGTATCGAGACAAATATTTAAGCCACTAACTTTAACAAATTACTCATGTCAGTTAATATGTTCACCGTCTTGCTAAGTTCATGAATTATTGACTGTCAGTTTAGATGAATGTTTGCCTGACTTGTCGTCAAGTTGGTGTAAAGTTTGTATGCTGGGCTGTCTAGCTGGCTGATTGGTGTACGACTGAGTTGACTTGGCTTTGATTCACTGTCATTGAGCGTCACTTTTTGGTTACCTTGATACGATAATGTGGTCCGGCGCAGTTCGTGTTATCTGTTTACGGCTGCCATAAAGTGTATTGTCTATGGATGAGCTGTGGGGTAGGAGGAGTCCCATTCGCTAGAGGGCATGGCGCAGTAGTAGATGGTGTTCTACTGTCTCCAACAGGTTTGGGCAGTGTCTACATTTTGTGAATACATTCTGTTTCTGTGGTCATTTAGTGTAGAGTAAGCTGTTCTCAATCTGAAGATTCTGGTATTTTCGTTCAATATGGTTGATAACTGACTGGCTGGCTGATTTGCTTCATAGTCAGTCCCTGACTGATCTGTTTCATTGTCAGCGAATCTTGTTTATTGTTGTATTTGATTCGCTGTCTAGCTTCAAACAAATTGTTTTTATTTGACAATATAACCTATTGACATTACCGCTGACAGGCTGAGTCAGGCTAATTATCGCTTGTTTTGGTCGTATTGTGAATAGACACTGGTTCAGTGCAGGGCAGAACGTTTATATCAGGCCAATTTTTTTTATTCGTTTTTTTAATGTGATATTTTTTGCTGTGTTACTGTGGTTAGCTTTTTTGTGTTGCAATCGTTTCTCTTGATTAGTATTCTTTTCCTTAATTAAATATTTGTTTACATACTGCCTTCTAGTCCTTTATTTATTTTATCTTAGCTTCGTTATTTCCTGTTTGTGACTGTGACTGACGAACAGCAATCCCGAACCGTCCAGCGATTCTAGTTTATTGTTCATTTTTAAAACTTACTCGTATATTATTTTTCATTCATTAATTTTGTTTTTAACTTTCTAATTAGCACAATAAAATTTAAAAAAAGGATTTACAGTAGAGTAGTTCCCAGCAGCGCTTCTGTCTAAGGTTGTGTTAAACCGGAAATCATAACCGTTGCCTGCAGAAGATATAGATAAATTGAAATTGGCGAGTTACAGATACTTATCTTTAATTTCAAATGTTAGTGAGTGATGGGTACTTCATTGATAGCAAGTCAAAGTTGAGACTTCCATACTCCAAAATAAAAATGAATGAATAGACAAATAGACGGACAATGAACGAGACAGATAAACTGACTAACATACAGACAGACAGATCAATGTGGGGCAGACAGATATATGAGAGACAGACATGCATACAAATGAGGGACAGACAGATAAATGATGGACCGACAAACATACAAATAAATGAAAGACAGATAGACTGATAAATGAGGGACATATACGTACGTAATGGACAGACAGACAAATAAATGACAGACAGACATACCGACAGGTGGAAGTTTGAGATAAATGGAATATGGCGTGTTAAAGAAAATTATCATGTAATGTTAAAATGTTGGCTAGTGGTACTGTTTTTTGGCCAGTAACTCATAATTGACACTGTCACACACCTGAACAAGGTGAGTGATCTAATAAATAAATAGACAGTAAAACAAAGCAGGAAGCACACAAACAGAGAGGTCATATAGACAGATAGGCAGACAGACTGACTGACGGATAACAGTCAGACAGACAGACCGAAAAGACATAGAGACCAACGGACACAGATAGATAGATAGATAGATAGATAGATAGATAGATAGATAGATAGATAGATAAATAGATAGATAGATAGATAGATAGATAGATAGATAGATAGATAGATAGATAGATAGATAGATAGATAGATAGATAGATAGATAGATAGATAGATAGATAGATAGATAGATAGATAGATAGATAGATAGATAGATAGAACGAACTTACTTTATTTTCAAAGGGTTGAGAATTGGGCACGCAGGCCCGTCTAACATTCTGTCCTTCCTTTCGCTCACCTTTCATACTGAATTCATTTATTCTCATATGCATGTTACATATCAATTTCATAAAATTCAACGTAAAGTAAAATAATAATATAGCACACTCATATTAACATTAATTACTTATAAGCATGACATAACATATGTTGAAAAGTACAAACATCGTCATTAGAACCTACAGTTGATGTTATAAGAAAAGATAATCCGATTAGGGGGGCATGTAATCAGAATTCGGAAAGTATTCAAAAAGTCTATGATTGTATGAATAGGGACTGAGGCTGTTTCTTAGGTTATGTGGAAGACAACTCCAAAGATGAGCAGCAGAGTACGCTAAGCTTGTCTTGAATAAGTCAAGCCTAGGCTTGGGCACTTGCAGTCTGTTAAAGCGTAGACTGCGACTTTCATTGTACAGTAATTGAACATTGGCCACAGATATGCTGGAGCATTGTGTGACAGGATTTTGTGAACAAATTTAGCTTTGTTAAACAGAAGGCGCTTTCTTAAGGGCAGTATTCGGAGGTTTTTATAGAAATCTACACACTGAGTTAGGCAGTTGTCAGAGACTAGACGCACTGCACGCTTTTGTAGTGAACGGAGACTCTTTGTGTTGGACATTGAGCAACCATCCCAGATTGTGGAGCAATAGTCAAGGTTTGCTTGTATGTGAGATATATAGAACAATTTTTCGTGCATCTTCATCTAGGAAATGTTTGATTTTAGCTAACTGGTAAACTTTCTGTGCCGTTTGCTTGGTCAGTGCATGTACATGCAAGTTCCAGTTTAGATGCTGGTCAACGATTATACCTAGAGTTTTATGTTCATTAACGTTTTGAATTAGTGAGGTACCAATGTAGATCTGAAGTGTTATTTTCTCTGAATTTTGTAATTTTTGTCTAGTTGATATTAACATGCATTTCGTTTTAATGATATTTATTAGCATGCGATAACCGTTGCTCCACTTAATCAGATTATCTGTATCCTTTTGTAACGATAGTTCGAGTGTTTTACAACTTTTATCACTCTTGTAAACAGTACATTCGTCCGCAAACAGATCACAGGATGAGTGCTTGATGTGAAGAGGAAGGTCATTAATGTATATGGTAAAAAGTACAGGACCAAGTATAGAACCCTGAGGAACGCCAGTATTTATTACTGCTGGGCTAGAATATGAGTTATTGTAATAAGAAACTACAAGTTATCTGTCTGACAGGAATGCTGTTATCATTGTCATCAGTTGAAAGTTTATTTTTGATGTTTCTAGTTTTCTAATTAAAATAGCGTGATTTATCATATCAAATGCTTTTTTAAAGTCTACAAAGACTGCCCTACACATGTTATCGTTGTTAATATTTAGGTGCCAGTTGCCTATCATCTTAGTTAGAGCAGTGTGACGTGAATGTTTAGGCCTAAACACCAATTGACTATCAATTAGCAAGTCGTTGTTAACTAGATGTTGTAGTGTTATTTTGTGAATGTGTTTTTCCAGTGGTTTGGATAGCGATGATATTAGAGAGATTGGCCTATAGTTACCAAGGTTACGAGTATCAGAGGAACCAGGTTTGAAAAGAGGATATACCTTAGCGACTTTAAAGTGCAACGGGAAGTAACTCTTTGCGATACATAGATTGTATATGTATGTTAGTGAATCACTAATAAGTGGCGCAGCATAGCGCAGTATTCGATTACTGATTCCATCAAGTCCTGATGAGTTGTTCTCTTTAAGGCTTAGAAGATAGTTATACACTTCATTAACTGTCATATACGGAATGTCGGATGGGACTGTGTTCGTGCATTTGTTCTCACTGAATGCTAACAGTTGGCCTAGATCACAAGGGGAATCTGGTATCGTAGATTTAAGACTGGTTATTTCTGTCTGAAAGTTATTACTAAAGTCCATACACGTAAATAAGGTATTGCGGCTTAATGAGTCTGGCGAACTTCGTTTGTTTGTTAGAGTGTTGAGTGCTTTCCACATATCTTTACTGTTTGTTTTGTTCTGAATTAAGTTTTTAAAGTATGTTTTTTTTTTCTCTATGTATTAAATATTGTACCTTGTTTCTTTGTGCTCTGTATGTGTTAAAGTCCTTATTTCTGTGAGCTCGATCTCCCTGCCTCATGGCTTCTAGCACTGCTTGAGTGATCTAAGGAGATTTGATCTGTCGTTTGACACGAACTTCTTTAGCTGGTGCCTGGATATCAAACACACAATGAAAGATACGTGTCCAATGCGCTATGGCGTCATCGGGATCAGAAAGCTGGTAAACATTGGCCAGAGGTGCAGTTCGCAAATCGTGTAAAAATAGTCCATGGTTAAAATTTTTGAAACTTCTAAATTTAATACTTAAATGTTTATTTCTGGGAGCTTTATATTTTATTCTTTGACCACGTGCGACATATTGGATAGTGGTCACTCATTGCTACAAAAGGGAACAGAGCATTCTAGAATGTTATCTGTACAGGTGACGTAGATGTGGTCAAATTGTTGTGGATGATGTTGTTTTGTTACCCTGGTAGGTTGGTTGACTATTTGTTTTAAGTTGTAAGATAGTATGATGTTTTCCCACGTTTGGTTTGTGTTATGCATGTCAATGTTAAAGCCACCCAAAAGAATAATTTCTTTGGCAGTGGTAAATACTGTGTCAATCATAGTGGTGAAATTATATAATAAAATAAATGGTGAATAGATGGATAGATAGATAGATAGATAGATAGATAGATAGATAGATAGATAGAGAGATAGATAGATAGATAGATAGATAGATAGATAGATAGATAGATAGATAGATAGATAGATAGATAGATAGATAGATAAACATAGAGCGCGTGGTATGAATGGGTACCTGTAGCTGACTGATCATGGCTGACTGTGGCGGGCGCATGTTTTCTGAATGGTAAGTGTTATTACTTATGCTTTTGATTTTCACTTAGACATTGTTTTTATATATTGTTTTTCAGAAAGTCTACGAACACTGTCTGGGTGTTCGGTAGCATTAAATGTTGATCTGTATAAGGCTTTGTGCTGCTTGAATTGCTAAATCTGCGGCTGAGAGGGTTGCAAGCAACCAATAATTGCAACCCCTGTCAAACGATCCTTAATAAATTTTCTTAGTGCATGGGTCTTGGGTGTGAGGTAGCCACATCGACATAAGTTCACCTCAACCACACCTAGCCCCTATCACAAGTGGCGTCGTCGACAGGATTGTGATGTACTAATAGCAGGAAAGAAAGTCAGGTGTATTCTTGACACGGGTCACAAATTTCAACTGTTACGGAACAGTGCTTTCAGCAGCTTTTTGGAGATCTGGCCCTGGATGAAAGTAAATGGGTACGACTAACTGCTGCCAATGGTGTCACGATTCCTTATGCTGGCCATCTAGTGGTTAACGTCAAGATTGGGGAGTGCCATGTCAAGAACTGTGGCATCTATGTCGTTAAGAGTGTCAATGGGCCTGATAAAGCGCCTGGTATAATAGGCACCAACATACTGACGGAAGTAAAAGACATCCACATCTTCCTCAAATGACAAGCTCCAGGAAAAGGTACACAAGAGCCAAGGTTAGATAGAGTGAAGGTGTGGGTTGCAGGAGGAAGAACAACCCACATACCAGCTCGCTTGATCGCTACTATACAGGTGAAATGTAGACGAGGCTCCAGATCAGAGAAGACAGTGCTTTTTAAACCCTCAAGAGACTTAGACCATAAAGGGCTGGTTATATGTCACACACTAACTGTACTCAGAGGAAGGTTCTGTGAGGTCCAAGCAGTAAATCTTGGAGATAAAGACCTTTTACTGGCTAGGAGTATTCAAGTTGGAGAACTTTCTGAGGCATGCGCAGACCATAAGAGACACTTCAGAGTTTTTTGGAGCCCAGGAAGTGGAGATATCTGCACAGTCTGGATGCCCAGCCCAAGCTCCCCTGTTTGCATGCCCAGTTTGATTTAAATGTGTTTGAGGGCAGTCAAAGACGAAAAGCGCCAGCTACAAAAGTTACTACTACAACAATATAACAGCCTTTTCGCTAAAGACGAGAATGATGTAGGTTATACAAGTAAGGTATCTCATTCGATTCAGTTGACGGATGATACTCCAGTAAAAACAACCCTACAGCGAATTCCTCCAGCTTTCTATAAAGAGGTGCAAGACCACCTTCGGGGTCTTCTCGACAAACACATTATAAGAGAAAATTGACACATTAAAAGCCCCCTGTGGCTTGTTACGCCTATTTGATGGCGCACTCGTGTAGAGAAGAACATATTTGCTAGCAAATGAGCAAATTCAGCAATTATGTGTTAGAACTACAGCGACAGACTTGCTTCAATACCACAAGTACACCATAAAAGGACCTGCTTACCCTCTTTCACGTCGTCTAGTGGGAGGAAAATATTTAGAAATATGCTCCTAGAAGAGGATGCCCATAAATTATATTCATTCACTAGCTGAACTAGGCAAGTGGTCTACTACTCTTGTTAGGGTACTCTCATGCGAGTGACGGCGTCGAGGGATCAAGAGAAAACCAGCGTTTCACCACAGCACCATTTTAGATTGTAAGAAGTACATCTAGAAAGGCTCACACAGGAGACCAACTAATTCCAGCGCAGTACATTTTCTCAGTTCAGCGAACTGAATCCAGCAGCCTACCATGCCACTGATTTTAATGCAAGTTATCCAAGCCTGTTTACTCTGGTTCGACATCTAGTATAGATGACCTTCTTGATAGTGTACAATCCACCGTGCCTTTGCAGAACACCTGACGGAGCGGCACATTAAACGCTGGTTCTAAGAAAAGGTGGTCAATTCCAGCGGATCGCAGCTACTAGAGACCAAAGAAGTTTGAATTCATCAGAAATGTACCTTCATTTCTGTTCTTTGTTCTCTAGCAACAAGCTCTTGAAAGCGCGCTCTGGCATTCTTTTGGGAGTTCATACGGTAATACTGTGATTACGCTACCTGAGTACTTAGCGAGACGAACGATGGAAGCGATAAACGATACACAGACTATTTTACAAGGCAATCAATTACCCGGAACACAGTATCACTGAGATTTAACCTTGCAATTGCTCCCCTCGGTTATTGATTGCACATTTATATCTAACGATCCCGATGGCTTTATATGCGATGTGCTCGGGATTTGCTCGCACTATCAGGCACGCGGCCCAGCTGCATGAACCTGATGTTGGCGTCAGCCTCTAAAGTGCGATAGAACCTAAGTAGAATCCCACAGGGTAGATACGAAGGTGGGATCCCCAAACAGGAAACACAAGCCGATTAGGATTCGTACGAAACGTTAGTGGACCCCTAAGAGTGAGTGAATGTTTGACTGCATTTACAGTTTCAGTTGCGAACACAGCTGATTCCATACAACTTCTATCTACTCCCTCTTCGACTCTAGGTTCACCCATATTTTTTCCTGTTGCCTCCTACTTAATACTAGGAAGATGGCTAGAACTGCCTCAATACCAGAGATTGGCGGAGAAGCCGTACTATCACAAAGTGCAAGATGGCAAGAGAACACACAGAGGGGTGTCAATAGTGCAATAATATGGCCAAACATCGACAACTCTCGTCGACCATTAGATCGCAAAAAATGCCCAAAAATACTCACGAAACTGAGAGTTATGGCTAGCGATGTAATGAACATGTGGATTTATGACGACAAGGTAAAGAGTTTCCAGGAGTCTTTTTATCACTGCTCTGGTGCTCAAAGTCCCGTTGAGTGTCTTGTTTATACGCGCACAACCCGTGAAGGTCTTTTGGTGCTCTGTGGGCAAAAGGTCTTAGTTCATTTGGCGCAATCGGAGACCAGACGAGTCGTGGATAGTGCACAGTGAACTGTCGACGTTCTTTAAGTTACGATCTAATCAAGAGACCATCAAGGAAGTGCAGTAGCACAGCGAGAACGAAAATCGAGTCAAGTTGTCCACTAATCGGTCATCTGCGGTACTCCCTACATTTTGAGAATCCAGACACACAACACCGAGGTAAGAATGATGATGATCGCCCATTAGTACACAATACAGCAATTGAAGTGCGCCATCCCGCACTCAAGCAAACAAAGAGCTCATGCCCGATCATAAGGCGTTAAGCGTTAAACTGTCGAGTCTGCAGAAATATGGTGATTTCTATAAGCGCCATGAGTCGTGTGTGCAGCACTCGGTACAAATAGTGCGAGAGCTACCCATGCCGAAACCAGATGATAACAATGAAGAATAGCGAGACGGTGCGTCCACAAACGGAGCGTACCCATCACAACAACGTTTCGGATCGTAAATGTCCATCATGAAGCGAAACTGCTATCTTAATAGATAACTGCAACAGGGAAAGCAGTGAGACATAACTGCGATAGTTAAATGACAAGTATTCCAGACACAGTCTATGCGTAGGACGAATGCGTATCCGGTACATTAAATCAATTCGCCCAAAGGTAGACACAAGATGCACAGCTAGATCTATCTAATAAGACCATCAAAGAAAGCACACCAACGTAAGAGCAAACACAGTCGTCAGGTTACTTCTAGAGACTAAATTGTGGCAGGCTCCTGAGTCTAGAATTTCGTGACAGAAAGAAACGAGACCGAAAATGTGAGAACTACCACAGAATTCACACCCAACTTACAATGAAAATGCTTCCAAAATCCTTGTTAACAAAAACGCGAGTATCTATGGACAGGCGTGTGACCACTAAAGCCTTGGCCATCAGTGGTCCGCCAGATCGCATGCTAGCAGAGATACTGAAAGAAGAACAGTTGGCAATAACGTGTGGACTGTAGGAGACCATTCCATGCAATGAAGCTGCAGTAGATGCAAATATAGCGCAGAGAAGCCAACTAGAATATGTAGTTTTTCATTATATAAGTTAGCTCTGATTGAACAATTGTGAAATTCGTATCCATTACATAGTTAACATGAAGTAATATTCTTCTCACATACACATTAACAACCGGTTTCAAAAGTCTTGAAAACTTACATGAATTCTTTTAGAACGATGTGACAATGATTTATTTGGGACACTTTACAACACTGCTATTAAAATGTAAGAGGTATTATTACTTAGAATGTACAGTCGATGTTCTTTCATCTTTTCTCCTTCCTGCCCTAACAGGGAACCTTTGAGAACTAATTTTGAACTGCTTTTAATTCTCTTTACTGAGAGAACACTCTATCGATTTACAAAGAGCAATCTACCCTAGCTCCGTTATGGGCGGCCAATGTTGGTCACACAATTAACACTATCACTTATCTATACGCATGGAGAACAATATGCCAGCCACAAATGACTTGCGGAATCCCAATTCAGCCGGGATTTTCACCCAAATTTTTTAAAACTTCACATGAGTAACTATTAAGTACTCCGGTATACTATACATACTGTCTTAGAGTTCGCATTATGTTAGTAATCCAACAAAATACTCGAAATTGTAAATCACAAACTTACACGACCAATACGTGCGAGCTACACAGACTTTCTTTTGCGCTACAGCATGGAATTAAACACGCGAGATGACGTGTTCTGTTGTCTGCGTTACACACACTGTCCTGTCGGGTGTCCTATATATTTGCGTACAGAATATGCACTTCCTCTCAATCTGACTCCGTGTGGCGTTTTTATGCTTTTCCACCGATACGGTCTACCTGAGATAAGTTTCCGTTATTAATAATAGTACGGAACTTTCACCTGTTGCTTTCGTATGGTAACGCTTACTTATTTGGCGCTGTTCCTCCAATAAAAGCGTCTGAGGTTAAATAAACCATGAATTATGAAATCTAATCTCGGCGGAATATTAGTGAGTGTCTGCATAGGGGTACCTGTATTTCTAATCTTTGGCGAGCGATACAATATGACGAAATAAAAATCCGAGCTACCAGGAAGTAACATAGCGATAATTGAAGATTCGTTAAATTCTCTTCTCTCTTCCTGATTTTGTTAACACCTATGACACACAATTTTTACATGCGCAATTTCTCATCGGAACGACAAACACCACTTGGGGAGCAGCGCTTCCCTCCATCTGGCGCGTCCCAGGCATCTGGGCCTATATTAAAGAGAAGCGTGCCCTAAACTGATGAAAGCATGCCATCTGCAAGATCAAAAGTTTTCGGAAACCCACAGTGAAGTAGTCAAGGTAGTCGATGGAGTTAATGCCCAGAGATTCTATGTCCTTTGCCTTTGTTATCCGAGAGCGAGATACTAAACAGAGACCACTTAAGCGAGCTTCGACTAGTATTGTGAGCCTATAGAGTTACAAGAATAAGAAAAATATTATTATAAAATATATCTTGATATAAAATATTAATATACATTAATATATATAATACCATATTAAAATAAACATATAGTATAATACCAGTATAATAACTAGTATTATTATATTAATACTAGTAAATCAGTTATATAATATATATATATAGTTAATATTAATATGATTATATAATAATATGAATACTATTCACCTGGCTTGCCAAACGCAATCTGATTACGGAAAACAATGATAGAATTGTTTGGATCTGTTTTATGTTCCACAAAGAAACGCCACTCACAAGGCGCCTTGGTGGAAACAGCGATAGATTGATTACAATTATGTTTATCGTTGCCCACCCTTAAAGCATACGTACCACTAGGCGCCGATACAACGTGGCCCACATAACTTGCTAGTTAGCCGGTCTGATCGGATAGAGTGATGAATGGACGAAGAAGATAAAACATATATATAATAAATATATATATATAAGCGTATTAGTACATAAATATAAAAATATATATATAATTATATATTATAATATATATATAATACATAATCATATATAAAATTATAATGTAGGTATTCTCTATTGAATTAAACTCCCTTTTGTGCTTTATGAACATAATTGAGTATGGATGTTCGGTATTTGTATGAAACTACCTGAGTAATAAATATGTCTTAGGAAGCAAAAAAAAGCCAAACCTAATTGAAATAGTTCGAAAAGTAATTCTGAGAATGGCGTGGCAAAAAAGTCGTCCCCATGGTCATTTTCTAAGAAACAGTGCATTTGCTGCGCGAAGAATTAATTCTTATCTTAGTATGAACATGGCGACAAAACAACACCATACAGAACCAAATGACAAAGATGGATGAAACAGAATTGAGTATTTACATGTATGATCTGTTTAATAAGTTTATTTCATAGTAATTAATACAAGACACCTAATTCAATTGTATATGTGTAGGCGGGATACATGGGTCGACGAAAATGAGCTCTAACTAAAGATTTAGAGGAAAATTATATTGACCAGTGATAGGTCGAGCGGATTTGGATGTGTTACTGTTATAACAATGTCGACAGATGCAATCTGTCTAGCACCACTGTCTCTGGAGAAACTGTCTATACATCCCCTACCGTTTGTGATGGTGGGGAATAGTGATAACGATGGACAATATAAGAGGTTACTTTCTTTCGTCTCTGGAAACTTAGAGAATTAACACAGCTTGATGACCTATCCTTTGTATGGTCATATAACACCCCTTAACTCTCTTTCAGACGAAAGGTGGTATTACTTATAAAACCATGGCTCTTATCTTGTCGCACTCTAATCCCTGGTATCACAACCTGATATCAACCTTCTTGTAGACCAAGGATACATAATATTAAATCTCAATTATAATCGAAACCATCTCAGTGACCAACTGTTGTATCAGTCCCTGGGATATCCATTTCACTACTACCACAGGGCGTGTTAAAAAAGGTTTCTCAGTCTGAGACATTTCAGGCTTACTATATATCATTTATTTACAATCATATGATGTATAGGTAGTAAGGGGAAACTATATTGTGAATCATATAAACATTAATCATGAGTAGAGGTAACTAAAACTGAAAATTAATAGCACTTTAGCAGTAACCATTGAGAGAGAACAATCTAAAATTTGTGGGTGACGTGGTTACACTGACACACATTAGTCTTGTAACATTTAAATAAAGTTCAGTTTGAATATGGTAAAATCAGAGTGGAGTGTTTGCGAAGTGTCTGCCCCAGTCTATTACTTGTGTACTAGATCTATGGGCAGACTTTGGCAAAGATCTTATCGATCTGCTACAAGTGCAGTTTGGAGTCGAAATGGCGTTTTGGGTTTAGTGGTGGAGGCAATATACATTCAAATATGTCATGCATACTGAGGTGTGAACCGTTTGACAAGGATGTAAAGCAAAGTAGATGATAAGATAAGAAGTAAAATGGAACACACGCGAAAAGAGATTTACCAAAGACAGTACAATCTGAATATGGAGAGACTAAGAAAACTAGAGAATGCTGCAATAGGGAAGGTCTAAATAAACTAAGAACGCTGTATATGTGTGTGCCTAAGAAAGCTGGAAGCTGAGAGGCTATAGACAAGAAGAGACAGGTCTTCTGCGCTAAAAAAGGGTGCGGGGTGAAAACAGGGGCTGGGGAAAAGAGATAGTTGCAAAGGGGAACAATGAAATTGAAGAATGCGAAAGTCCTTGAAACTTCAAGGAGCGAATGCGGTACAGATAATAGAAGTAAGTCCCAACTCACATACCTCTAAAAACTAAATCGCCAATTCCAAGGGTCACCCTCAACATGGAGCAGCCATGAACTTTCAACTTCACGACTTGATCCCATTCTTGTGTGACGAAAAGATCGATGAAAATTGAGTCTCTAAACTAAAGTAGGGCTTAGTGTCAGCAGAGGAGTTAAGAAAGCCACTTAACTATGGTCTAGAGCAACAGAAAAAATGGTAGCCTTAAAATTTCAAGTCACAACAAGGCGTGCCACGAGAGGAGTTTTCTTATAGAAAGTTTATGCAAAACCATTGGAACGAGAGGAGACCAGGAATAATTCGGAAACACTTCCTAAGAGCAGGCATTGCTGTTTCTATAAGAACAAATGAACTCAGAATGTTATACGAAGCAAATTCAGAACTCGCTAACAGGCTACTTATATCTGGGACGAAAACTATTTTACAACACCACCAATTCACTTCTGCAAGACTTAGAAATCTTTTTGGAGTAGATGGAACCACTGGCTCTTCGGAAAATGCTCAAGTACCTAACAGATAATGGTCAATCGATCGGAAACAAAGTGATTAGAGTCTCATGAGCCCCTCCATAACATGACGAAAAGTAATGCTTTCTATATGGAACACGCGTGCATGAAATAGATGTGGTGGGAGAATTTTAAGTCAGCTTTTTGCCTGTATGAATTATATCCCAGGGCAGCTTCTGGAGGCAAGAAAAAAGCAGGAATTAAGATGAAGCGCAAGAGGAGAATGTTAAGTAGCGGACCACCACAAACAACCACAATAAGTATTGACACATGGGGATACAACAACAACACAGCGATACAAACAAGGTTTATGACAAACCCAAAATTTGACCCAGAGAGACAAGAAACCCTCCAGGTACAATTGTAAAGACAACCCTGTAAAACAAAATGACACAACCCCAAGAAGCACCTACCAGGAGCTCAGTAGGAAAGAACAAACCACTCCATCTCCACTCGATTGCATAATCTTCGCAAACAGGCGGAACGAAAACAAGGAAATGAAGCGCAAGGAACTGTTCAACAAGGTCTCAAGAATAGACCTTCAACACATTCCCCATACGTAGTGTGAGAGAAAGTCTAACATCTGTAACGCGTTACTACTATCACCTGTTGCCTATTATGTATGACGCAAAATTGGGTAGCTTGTAGAACTCCAGTCACGAAGAGTTACATACTCCTGGTGTGCAGCCCTCGAAACAATTATACCAACAGAAGACCAGTTGCGATATACAAGGATTGCAAATCCAAGGATACTAACAACCATGAGACACAGCTTCCCGATAAGCTTAGGATCAATGGTTAGTCAGCTACTCGCTATTGTGGAAGTGGAAGTGAGAAATGACAGCAACCCTCTAACGCCTAGTGAGAATGGGACCTAATCTAACCCTACTGAATAAATTGCGAGGGTTGTTAGATTAAGTGGTATATTCTTTTTTTTTGGAAACAATCCCCCAAACAGACCATGTGATCAGTGGCCCGCCAGTACAGGACCCCAGATTCGCACGCAATCCACTAGGAAAGGTTTGAAGACAACCCTATAAAACACTCATTCCAGAGGTGGATGAGGAAGAAGACACAAGCAGAAGATAGCTCACTTCAAAGCCTTTATTTTTGCAGAATAATTGCCTAAAAAGCCTTAACCCCCTCCAACTAAAGGAGAAATATTATATGTAAGCCGCGAAGGGATTGCCTTTATAGAGATAGAGGTTTGAACTGTTAGATTACAGATGGGACCATGACCAGTTTCGGAAGTACTATTCTTGCCCTCAGTTCACCTATAAGGGAAAAGGTTTTTTATGTCGTTCTAGGATCACGAGACCTTTAAATCCTTTAGAGTGGACACATGGACAAATTAAGCGCCACGCGGTCAACGTGTCTAGTATGTATACCGTATTAGTCTGGGCCATGTAATAAACGGAGGTGATATCAACAAAGGATATATGTATAAATCCTGCCCAGAAATAGTCTAAAGGGTTAGCTCCAAAGCACTGCGGAACTGCACCTGCAAACTCTTTGGTTTAAATGCCAATGATGAGGAGAAACTCAACTTTTGTAAAGAGTTGCAGTGTTCGAGATAATATAGCTTGGACACCCAGCTCACACACGAACAATCCGACTACCCAAGAGGTAGAAACTAGGTCTCTATCTAATACTTTCACCTCTTGTTGGACACTTCGACTTGCTCTAGTAGCATGCTGGTTTAGGCGAGCTAGAGCCATCGTCATCAACATAGAATATTCCATAGCATGTGGCCAGAGGCGTTATTAACTTACAATAGTTCACTGAGATATATGTTTTTCTCCCCCACCCAAATCTACGACTTAATAATGGCGCTCTCAAGTTCAAGGGATAACACTAACTAACTGAGAGAAATAATTCAGGATCTCCCAACGAAGCCAGGCACCTTGCTACCACTTAGCGTCCCTACTGACGGCCCAAGAGGGGTACTGGCAACAGTTGCGTGTGAAAAGTATCTTTTACAAAGGAACTCTATATTATCTTTCCTTGCGGAATGCTCTCGCACAGAATGACAAACTCGTACAACAACAACCCTGTACTCTACGTGGTAACTCCTACATAACGCCCTGCGCATGAATTATTTTGACTTTACCGGGAATTCACACATCAGCTGTTAACAGGTAATGGCTCCGGCAAGACGTTTTTGTTTTATTTGGTGTGCAGGGACCCAACAAAGGACCAGTTAGAAGATGCCTAAATAGAGGACATCTGGAACAGATGAGAAAGCAGAAGAGAGACTGTAACCGATCATCATACCAGTAATGTGAACGATTCTCTGAGACACATCTTTTTCTCGTTAAAAGACAAAAAAGCTCTGGCCTGTAAATTATCAAAATGCGAATCATACTCTGTCGATGAAAGCCCAAATAAATGAAACATGTTGCGCGTAATTCTATAACAAGACCGTGCGAAGACTATATAGTGTAGAAAGACTGTATGTGCGCTAGAAAGTTCCATCTTCTTGTATTTACCCCCGGCCAGCAGCAAACGAAACTTCAATAGAAAGGATGGAGCACGTGGCCCAACCACAGTTGTCTAGAAAAGGCTATCATAGAACAAATTTAATAAGATTAGACAAAAAGAGCGAAAGAAAAAGTATTATCATGATGAATTTGCTAAAGAAGAAAGCATGATAAGAAATATCCATCCAGTAATACAGCACAATTAATCTGACCCTAAGCCATCTATGCTCATCTTACAAATGTGAAACAAATGAAACCGTCTCCGTCCCTCAAGATGAGTACCCCTTAAAAGACCCTGGTGAAACTCCTGCGCAGGTAAAAGATTCAGTTAACGCACTATGACAGAAACGGGCAGACATGGAGAGCGAGATTCAAAAGAGTTTATTGGGAAAAACATACAGACGAGTTGAAACGTGACAAAAATGGGGCACACAAACTTTGTTGGTGACATAAGACATGTAGATTGCTAGACACCCACAACCGAGATCCTGTAAATTGAAAGCCACACTTTAAAAGTCCCTTTGCCCAAAGAAGAGCTTTAAAGTGGAGAAGAAGAGATACTTATTGCCAAGAAAATAGTCATCTCCCCATAGTGAAATCTGCTTATAGCTCCAGGGTTTTTTTGCTGTAGGAACACCCTCCAGGGGTAAACATATACTCTGTTATCGATTATACAGAAAATTGAGATTAGCTGTCCCAGATGTCACAGGTGTAAATCCATAACCAGAGAGCATCCAAATCAGCAGTTATGCCTGGTTAACTGATAGTTAGCAACATATTTACTCTACGTGTGTCGAATCACTACGTAAGTATTAAATGCGGCTATTCCACCTGATTCCCGTCAAATCTGACAGAATCAGACCATTGCTGCGGCTTTTAGCGCACATCGGACAGGTGCAATATGAATTCAATATGTTTGCCTTTTGGCGATTGAGAAGAATGCTTCCCGAGTGTTTTTTTCCTCCAGGATGATCAGGAAAATTAATTGGTATACGCCAGCAAAACCAGAGCTATCACTAATTTTCATGGAATAACAATCCTCATCCGCCACAGAAACGATTATGATGGAACATCGATCAGCTCTGGAAATGTGCTCTTGGATGGACTCAGAGAGGCAAAATTTGACTGCTCGCGCCTAACTCTAAATGTAGTATTGGTCTATGCCAGGAATTGGAATTCTTGGGACAACACAGTATATAAAGTACATAATAATCCTGACCCCAAGAAAATATATAAAAACTGAAGAGAGTCACCAATGAACCACAAACCAAGAACGACTGTGAGATCCCTTTGGTCTCCCTGTGGGGCTTTTGTAACGCTCAGAAATACATCAAAAATTTCAACTGTGTTTACGGATGGCTCAGACCTTAGACTGATTTAACCAGACAAAATAGAGTGATATCGGCGGATCTTGTGTAGATATATAAGGATTAAACAAATGGAAACTCGTATGACATCTACAACAAGGAGTATACCAACGTTGATGAAACTAAGGACAACAGAACTAGAACCATTTGCCATGTAGTTGAACAAGCAGAGATGAGAAGAAGAACGAATGGCATATGTAGGATTGTTGGAGCGCCCACAAGATAACACAGGTTCAGTGAGAGAAGCTCCTGTCTCCGATAAGCATTACCAGACAGCTCCTTTGTTCTGGAACCCCCAAGTCAAGAGAGGCAAGGTTATTACCACGAGAAGCGCTCCACGGAGAATAGAAGCTGCGGAAACAGAGAGTGAAAATGATGAGGAAAAATGTGGGAAGAACTGTGCGAAATAATGGCAGCGGTAGACCAGGAAGGACTTGTGAGACGCAATGGTGATAGATGATAAGTCCTACGCAACCTTCTTGTATAGTGGACAATGGGTTATAAATGATATAGAAATATGTGTAAAGTTATTTAAATATTCCCTGGCTATAATAGTCGCTTTCACATTTAAAACAACTAATCGACTGAATGATTGTTTTAGTTTTAAAACCACAATGTAACATTTTAACCATGGGAATAGTATCTTTAACAGTTTAAAATACATATGGGAAAGATTGGTCTGACATCTTTTTTTTTTGGACATGAAAATGCAAAGTTCTTCGTCACACTGAGAGACACTAGGTGACAGGAATTTCTATCAAAGATCCGTTGCTGTTCCCTAATTTTACACGATAAACTTAACTCATTATAGTGAGATACCCGTAACGACGTGAGTTTACATCACTTCTTTATTTGGTTATAGGTGCACATCTCCACATTACTTAGCAGCGTCGTAAAGTTAGTACTTTTATCACGTCTTAGAGCGTGTCATCCCACGTACTTTAGAAAAAAATTAATGAAAGGCACATGCCTCTGCTAATAGTCCACTGCGTAGGCGAAGCCGTAATAGGCGCCATCCTCTCGCTCGTCCACATCTAATCAATAATTACTCTACAGAATAATTACAATTCTTGAGCGTAAAGCACAGGTGGCTTACATACTTCCAGCTGCGATTAAGATTTAAATAGTAAATCACCACTATTAAACCTCCCTGGCTATAATCTATCTGAGAGTAAAAATATTTCAGGTAACAAGCTGCGAACATATTTATTTGTGCCTGACAACTAACATTATACAAAAAATCGTCACAAAATGATTTTGCTACAGCGGGAAGGCAAACATGTGATGTATAAACTTACCAAAGGACTCACTAACACATCACATTACTGCTTCCATCGGACCGTCTGAGGCGTCATCTCTGCTGTCGGTGGGTTTTCCCGTGCAACTACTTCCCAGAAAACAATCATCACGCTTGCTCCTAATTGAGGTTTAATGAAATATTACTAGTCTTATCGTGTTGTCTGAAGCGTTGCCAAGCCCTCAAGATACTAACAACTTCAACCACGCGTACAAACATAACATCGGTAAATTTTCATATTGTAACATAGTGAAATGAGTCGCGCGAAACTTACACCCAATTTGGTTTATACACAGAAATATCCTAGCTGAGTCCGAGTTTTCGGCGATAGATATCATAACAATCTCGAGCCACTAAGTGATAAGCGCGGTGATATAGGTCTTGACTTCAACTTACACACCCCTACGGACACCAGTAATAAGATTAAATAGTTGTAGATTAGTGGTGTCTTATCTTGTTTTTGTGATATGTTGTATTGTTGCTCGTTTCCTAGAGTGATGTAGTTCACAGAGTTCCACAGCATCGTAGTGTGTGTACGACCATGTGTAGTCATAAATGGGGTCTCCACTCTGGAGGTTTTTTCATCATCTATTTTCGAGACTCACACAGGAGTACAATAAACACGTACAACCATTTCACATAGATCAAAAGTCATAACATTCACAAAACATCACTACAAGTTTTGTAGTCAAATGCTTTTGAGCAATATTCTAAAGATGATGATAAAGCGGCAAAGGTATGATTTTTTAGCTGCTCCAAATACAAAAGTGTACATCAGAGCAAAAGATCCATCTTACTTGTGTCAGTATGTGAGCTAAAACGAGTCAAAACATAATTCTGCACGAAGCATGGAGTTCCAGGAGTGCCATGTCAAACTGACCTTAATACAGGCATTCCTAAGTCCCTAACCTGGAAGTAGGCATAATCGTCTGACCCAACTCAGCCGACGATTACTATGATAACAAAGGAACTGTCCTCCGGGCTGAGTATGACCTCGTTTACATGTACATGGATCATCAGGTGATGAAGAAGCCTGGGAGCGTGAAAATCGTATAATATAATAAAACCCTTCATTCTCTGTAATGCATAATCCACACAGTGAGCAGAGATGCGTGCTACCATTGTCAAACATAATAAAGTTTACAGATAGACGCAATGTAACTTGATGCCTATTACCTTCGTTCGAAATCCACTACACCAAAACTGAAAATATCATACTGCAGCCCTTCCAGGAGCGTTTTTAGAAATACTCAAGGGAAGAGGAGACACGCTTGTAAGCAAACGAATCTACATACAAAACGAGTGCTCTCCCTAAAATCCTAACAAAATTCACAGAACCGCCAAAACGACGTCCTTTCTGCTTCACTTATCTATTACACATCCGCTCCCCCTACGATAAAGAACTTCCAGTACGCCGCCGCCTTGTGTGCCCGGACATTCGCAAGTTGGAACCTATACACTTGAGAAATACGCGATCAAACTAATACGATCTAGAACAATCCGAGATAAATTTAACTAGATCGTAGATGCCTTATTTTGGACAGTAAACATAGATCCTCACACACAGGTTTCATCGCACATTCCCACAACAGTTGACCGAATACTAAGAACAAATAAGTGAGAATCTGTAGGTCACACTTTCGTTAATAAAAAAACTGTGTGACAACGGCTAAATATTGACCCGTGTCTCGTACACAATGTAGGATGTGTATAAAGACATATTAAAAGAAATAAATCGTCAATTAATGCAGACTTGAATGTAGAGGCTTTGACCGTCAAAGGAATTAAAGTGCGGTGTACATTTCAGTTCATTCATCTAATAAATAATACATAATGTACTTTGACAAAAAATGATCCAAATAGAGCAAGACTTTAGGAAAAAATGAACATATAAATGACTTTTTTATAAAAAATGAAGAGCGTGTGCGTAACATACCGAACGCCTCCTGGGAAAAAAAATGAAACTTTTATTTTTTAAATTCCTGGTAGCCGGAAAAACCCTAGGCTCCTAACTCGCACGTATGCATGCGCGTGAAAACTATATGCCTAAAATTGTGATGGCAGTGCCACGAACGCATTGGCGCGCAAAACTGTGAGAATCTTAAATATCTCAATCTTGATTAGAAACAAAAAATATTACCTAGAGTATACGCGCAGATATATTTCCCAGGAATATATGCCACCAACAACACTCCACAGTGAATGCATTATCATAATGAAGTCAAAATTATACTTCATACAAATCCTATGAAAATCAAATATAACTTATCATAGTATTACAATGAAGTTTGTTTGTGCAAAACAGCGAGTGTAAATACCAATTAGTACCGCAATATAAGATAATTAACACATATTATTAGAACCAAGGTACACATTATATAAGGCATTCTATTAAATCATTACATAATACATGTTGCTGATTTCTTTTTTTTCTCGTAGACACATAAATACAGATCGATACAGTTAGAAGATGAGGGACATCATCCGCTCCCAGATCCAGATACAGCTACAAAGATAACTCAAATCTTCCACACATGGTTACAGACAAAATCCACGGCAGACTCTCAACTGAGGTCAGCTTAACCCAAGCGCAGAGAAAATATCAATAACCAACAAATATCTTTCTAAGCAAATGCTTAAATATCTCTTAATACAATCAATACATAAAATATCAATAACTACAAATGTGTCCATGTGAATCTTTTGGCGGCCCTTATATCGCTAACGTAACCCTTCTCTTCGTATATGATCAAACGGTAAACAATAATTTGATTAAATTACAAACGAATTTTGGTTAACAAACGTTATAAAATCCGAAAAATAGTGAGAAAAATAGCGCTTAATTATGTCATTATAAGTATTGAATTGTATATCAGAAATCATATAGACAGAAGAAATTATGGTGTAATCCGAGTGGGCACCTGGACATGAATAATCTGCCATCACATTATCCGAACCCCGGATAGCTCGCACCCGTGAAATGAAATGTTTGTGAAGAGCTATGGCCAATATCGAGTAAGACCTCGAGCTCTTCAAGTTTTTTGCGCTGAATACAGTAAAGAGACTTTTCTGGACGGTTTTCACAATGAAATGTGCGTCCTAGAACATAAATCTTTGGAAAACTTGCAGTAATAGACCATACCATAATGCTTAAACTAATATCACGAGTACTGCAAAACACGAGTAATTCTTTTTCTGCAGCCTTTAATCATTCTCTAGAGAATAACCCCACAGTTCTTTGTCAGAGTTATTCAGAATACTCACACTGCATAAGTGTGCTAGTGACGTTGCCCCCAATCCAGTTTGACGCAGGCGTCAACTTCGAAAGCGCACACCAAAGTCTATTCTCATAGTCTAGGTAACTCTAATACGGTAAGAGTTGTTGGAGAATGAAATAGAGGTTTACACCTGGACCAGAGAGAGAATTGACATTCTTGAATATCATTCGTATCAAGATTATGCATCACTTATACTTCAATGAAAGTAGAAAGCGGTGAGCCATATATGGAGGAACTAGATTCGTAATGAAACGTCCCTAAAAAAACATTGGATCCAAACCTAAGAGACCTACCGGCACTCTGTTTCTTCGTCTTAGGATCAAAAAGTTAGATCTTTTCTTGCGAATATTCGCATTGAGTGGTCCTCTGTCTTAAAAGACCATGACCAAATCACGATGACCAAACGTAAAAAATCTCACTAAATCTATAAAAGCTTTAGAGGGGTTTTGCAGACAAGTTATACACGCGAAGAGAGTAGACAGCAATTCCGATAATAAACCCACAATAGTAGATCTCCAGGAATCACTGAACAGACAGATACGTCTAAGTATGCTTCGACATCTGTAGCGATTAGCAGAATTCGCCGCATCATGCGTACGAATGTAGCATGGGCGTTTCTATAAGAAACCGAAGAAGGCAAATTCGAAATATTCCATTGCGAGGAATAAAACCCCTTAGGCTGTAGAAAACCGCGCTGTAAAAAGGATTTGACGGCACGCTCGAGTTAAATTGTGGACTATGCCCATTAACCGTTCTTAGCACAAGTCTCATTTTCGGTAAAGAACTAGTAATAGAAAAATTGTATTTCAACAGAGCGTAACAGCTCTTACCAATGTAATGAGCATATGGTTCAGCATCTGAGAACTTTTGTAACTTTGTGATCAATTTGGCGATAATCCTACGCAAATGTCGAATTGAAATTATCCTTCACTTTTTCGAACAATAAATATAATATCGAAGAGAGTATGGTATAAGTCTACAGCATTGATCGAGATTAAGTTTATCCAACCATATCTTCTCAATCCAATTCTTTACTCGTACTTGTAACTTGAAAGTGATGAGGTATTGTGAATAAGAGGTCTGACACTGATAAGGATTATGGTGTCACAGTAAGCACTAAGTTCATGGTTCGATGACATATGTTTGTGTCCCGGGATGCTCTGATAAAGGACATTCCCGAAACTGTTTGCAAACATCTCGTAAAGAAACTATGTCGCATGTTCCTCACGAAAGGATTAAGGTGAGAAACGGTACCGGTTGTTTTCCAAGCATTCCGCTATAATCTAAGTTGGATCCATAGAGAGTGGAAAGATTGACACAATCAGAAAAAGTAGATTTCCTCCACCTGTATAAACGACAGGGAATGGTAGTAATGACCAAGAGGTTACTTTTGAGCATTGCCGTGCACAGTGGAAAATAGGCTGACAAATCATGTCTGGAGCGTCTTTCATGAAAATCCGTGAGCATATTTAAGTGAGGAAAGTTTTAGTGCTATTCCCCATCTAATATCGACGAGACGAACACATAGTCTCGAGCAATCGTGGAACAATATTTCTTTTGGAGACCATTGCATATGGACCGTCTTCGCCTGCAATAAAGAAGTCCTGTTCTCTATCCGTGGACGGAAGAATAACGAATTCTTTGTCATCTTGACAAAGTTGTTGTAGACATCTATTTTTATTTCTGCAAACTGCGTTGCCTTTTCTGTTAAATTCGGATAGAAGAAGATTGAGAAGCTAAATTTTTGCCTGGCCTACGATGATCTTTTTGCCTACAGCAATACATTCTCATAAGAAGATTTGAGTCGCATCCCGCTAATATTATCGCGGCAGTGATAAGATCGTGTAGTAAAAAGACATAGGGCCCGCTGCGGTTTCGCAGCGCCAAAGTCCAAGTTTCAAAAGGAGAAAAATCCCTGTGTGTTCATTGGGAACACTCTCTATACGCAAAAGAGACCGCGGGTAAGAACCCTGTATCCCAATCCCAGAGGAGAATAGATCCTCAGTTATCTTCCCAAGTAAAGTTGTTTTAGTGTCCTAAGTTCAAACGCTCAACTAACCCATTAACCATTGGGTGATAAGATACTGCTGAGAGACCTTTTAATACGTAGACCATAGGACATTACTCTGTGACATAAAGTGGTCTGATATAAAAGTTGAGATGTCCATGGTCCCTCGATACTATTTTCTCCGCTGGGTAAACCCAAGCGAATGTAAACAAATCTACAGCCAAAGAAGTTTCTGCGAAACTTCAGCAGTTTAGATGCTTTGAGAGGTTATACAGCTCTTCTTGAGCCAACTTTTGCACATATCGACTATATGTAAGAAATACATTTTGAGTCCTCCGGCCGACTTAATTCTAAAAGGACCGATAATATCTATTGCCATTTTTTGAACAAGGTCGAAAAAGTGAAGTGCGATCGAGCATGCCATGGATAAGGCCCATCATTCGTTGGGTCCTTTATGATTTGAACCCTCCCTGTACACACATTGAGGCAATGAGCCGACAGTCTAAACTAACGTAAGTCTCTTAGCTCACAAAAGATGTGCCAAAATGGAAAGCCGCAAGAACCCTGCGACTTGTGGTACGGAAAAAACCCCATATGTCCAGCACATTTCGATCATTGAGCCAGTGTTGGCAATATATTGAGCAATCCATCATACTCCTTCGCCACAAGAAATTGTGAATCTCTGAGTAGCGACTAGTTCCAGTCTTGTTATACCATACAGCACAAGTACGCTGTTCTTCATGAAAATCCAAGACTTTTCTAAAAGTAAACTGATTTGGATTTCACCTTTTATGCTAGAATGAAGATCAATTTTGTAAAGAATAATCTTCTTCTTTGCAATTTATAATGATCACGTTGATAATAAATCAAGTGACTGTTTTGAGGGCTATCTAACCTCCTCATTATTACGTTCTAATGAAATTTTGAGAGGTGGATCCAGAGCAAATCTGTGCTCGTTGGTGGACCACTGCGCATTGGTAGCTTCCATGTTTATTGCTCTTCCCAAACAGCAATTTGCTTGTGTGGAGGGTACAATTCCCTAACTCCCGTGAAATACGACCAATAATGAAGGTCCGCAATAGGGTTTGGAAGAAGCACCTGCTTGTACATCTCCCGTACCAGTAAAGGAGTAGCAATATGTAGTTATGGCAGTGATTGATAAGCTTTATTACAACAGTTGCCTGACCAGAAAAAATGCGTGGAAACATTTTGATGACCCTTTCCTGAAGGCACGAGGCATTTGGATTTTCTAACTATAGAATGCCTAATCACCAACAGTAAGTACAACTCCAGAATCAAACAAAATTGAACCTGGAACTTACTAAAATGTTACAAAACCCCTTATGTAGTTTACGATAGGTAGTAACTCTCCTCCATGCGCAAACATTCAGCAGGAAGAGCTTGAAGAGGATGCGTACACAGAGCGTAAATTAGTTACATGGTAGTTTCTGTTCGAACATAATCACTGACATTGGGGACCATTTTAATTTGCCTCAAACCATAAATTCAAAAGAAGATGCATTCCTAATAGCATTAGGGCGTCTTTCTTTATTATCATTAACCTGTTTATGCTTCCCCCCCTGAATTCTTGTATGTAACCAGTTTGTCTGTCTTGATATCGTCTTTTCCTCTTATGAAAGAGATCTCTACCGCCGACCACTTTATTGCCATCTGAGAAATTATCATTATTTTCCTCTCCTGTAGATGTTCTATCTAGATGCGTTAGAAGACTCGAGATTCCATCTTTTAATAATAATATGTTGAAAAAGGTTTTTTACCTTTTGACTTTAATTCATTTACAGAAGACATAACCTCTCTCTTATAGTAGTGAATGTGGGTAAGTGATATTCCAAGAGCGTGGATTTCCCAGGTCTTAGAAGAGGGTCATTCGACCTGAAAGTAGTTTTCAGCGAAACCCTATCGGAGATAATTGAAATCAGATTCCGAATTTCACTCCAGGGTTTTGTTCGTGTGGTCGAACATATTATTTCTTTAATAATTTTAGCGAAGGGGACGATTTAACCGTCTTCGTTAACAGTTAAATGCATATAACCCTTACTCTTATAGTAATCCACAAGGACAGCTCGATAAACTCATTATTACGTGCGTATTTTATCTATGTTGTTGCACGTGGGGCTTACATCTACCATGTGATCTCTCTTGTTCCAGTCACATCTACCATGGCCCAACAATAATACAAAATCAACACACTCTAAGTATCTTGGCGACAGATTGAGAAACATAAGTGGTATCTTTAACTATGTTAGCACATTACATGCAGCTTTCCAAATCTGTCTAAATTCAAATTGTATCAATGTCACCATCAATGAGGCATTGTAAAATGCAGTAGAGTTAAGCCTTAAAAATTATGTTAGCAATAGGTCTTATCTGACACCTTATCTAAATTATTAGCATTACTATGTTTCAATAAATTTCAAATCTTTTCTAACTCTAAAGCTAAGAGTTAATTTATCTTCATGCTCCATTTTTGCTCTTTCTCCCTCATTAGCCCTCTTGTTGTAACCTAACTTCTCAAGCCTCTCTTTGTAACCTTCATTATCTCTCCAGCCTCAGCCTCTCTTTTAAACTTTTTTCATCGAGCCTCAGCCTGAACGAGCTTCATTTAAAGAGTCGAGTACTCTATTTTCATACGTCTTTTTATTCTGAGGAACTGTTTTTATTCTCACAGTCTTTCCTTTCAGCCTCTTGTCAAGTTACATTAATTATCACAGCTTCTTTTTAACCATAGTCCCTCTTTATATCGGTCAACAGCTTCTCTTATCCAAAGTTTTTTTGTATTTCACGCCTCGGAATCTTGAAGTCTTTATATCTCTTGCATCTTTTACCTTCTGCTAGAGTAATTCATCTTTAGTGTCATTCTTCTGCCATTTCTCCATTTTGGAATTCATTCTTTTTCCTCCAGCCATGCATCCTTCAATTAATCTTTTGTTTTTCATCTTCCATACATACCATTTTTTCGTACTTCCACATCATTAATGCATATTACAGTCTTTGAGTAATTGAATGATCGCATAGTCTTAATTCTTGCCAGTCAACCTTATCACACTGTCCTTGCCAAGTTGGGATTTTCCTTTTTTTCCAAATAAAGTGATCAAGTGTAGACCATGCTAATGTCCTAATATATTAATGAGTCACCAATTGTCTGTGAAAATATACAAGGATAGTTATCCTTAATTCATTCGAACCATAACATAGTTAATCAAGACTTAAATAACAGTACTTGTTCTAGGTATATATTCCCAAATATTTTACCCACAATCTGGGGGTGGAGAGCGGGAAACCAACAATCTTAGATCCCGCTTAAGACTTGTAATTAGTCAACAGTAGTCTAATATTGATAACACAAAATATCAGCTTATTACTCATATCAAGTGCACTACACAAAAATAGTTGCCACTAAAACACAAATCAGTCAGTTATTTATCACTGAAACTGTCAACAATTAATAAGTGCATGAACACATCCACTAGTTTTTAGGTGTTTGAATTAGAGAGCACTATAAATCAAAGATAGTATGCATGATCGCGCAAAATATTTAACAATATCGAGTAGAAAGCAATTACTCAAGAACTAATGTAAAAACCTATAACAAGAACAAAAGACCAAATGTAAACAATAACAAAGATCTCAAAGTCAATCGTAAGACGAAATAAACTAAGATGATCAAGTATCGATGTTTGATTAAACAATAACAAAATTCAAAGATCAAATGTAAAATACAGATGACCATAAGATCAAAAGACAAAGTCCAAGACAATAAAACCAAATTGATCAAAACAAAATACGAAACCATTACCGCATATAGGTCAAACGCGAAAATAAGTACAGCAGTAAACTGAAAGTTGGAATAAATTATGACACAAGAATGTTGATTGAACTACAAAAATTCGCGAACAAGAAATGAATGTACACAAACAAATGACCGTCACCAATTTTTTTGCGTAAACAAAATATGGAGTATAGAACAGAATAATAGAAAATGGGGAGATCAACAAATAACAAACAAATATAAATCGAACTCTAAAGAACAGAAAAAAAAAAATCCAAAAACAACACCAAAAATATAAGCACAACACGTCACACTAAACATAATAAAAAATGGTTTGCGATTGCTATCAATTATCACCATAGTAAATTTGTTTGCACATTCCCAATAAAGCAAAACGGCTAAACAGTAGAAACCTCCTGTGACTGTGGAGTATCTTCTACTGAAAACACACCCAAACCCGAAACCCGCTGAAATATAACATATAAAATATAGCAAATGACATATTAACAAATAAGGCATGGTACCCCAACTTCCTCATCATCATACACGCAGTGAACAAGTGGTTGCCCCGAGACCAGATAGGCTCAGTTTAAGAAAATGAAGGGCAACAGTTTCACACATACAAAACAGCCACTTTAACTCGCACCTGTGATCCCCAAACTCCGGAGCCGACGGTGGCAAAACAGTTTGAGATCAAGCATTCTAGGACATATTCCGAACACAAATACGTAGATTCAGAGTACATCTAGCCCTAGTAGTACAGGCCATAGACTTACGCTGAAATGAGTATTCCATCTGCCCTGACATACTTGCTGAGAAATCAAGTTGTTTACGAGCAGCCAACTGTCCCAATCTGTCCTTACTGATCAGGAAACAATAGAGAATTCGCTCGGTACTTTTCCTTGGCTATCGGTAGGACAAACTGCAATACTAGTCGAGCAGTCGCCGCGTTAGTATACTAAAGACTCGGTACCAACCTGGTATCCAATTTAAACGCATGTGAGTTACTTCACAAATTGACACGTCTTCATGGAATGAAGTAGTTCAGAGCTGTAATGTGTCCTCATGTGAGTCTGTAACGAGATGAGCGAATCGGGTGCAAGTGAGTACGTGTTCGTTATGGTACCCCTCTATGAGACTGGTACCTAGAATCACAACCGAACTGCTTTGGCCACCAATGAAATGATAAGGCGGGATGGATTTATCTGACTTCAATTACACCCTATCGTATCAACCAAGCTAAAATTTCAAATGACGTTAGATAGACCGCATGAGTAAAGTGTGGTACCCATATGCGCTGTGTTTTGTGTTTTTGTTTGACACGTGCATCCGGCCTGAGCGATGTCACACTAAGGATATCCTAGTTCACAGAGTTAAAACCAAAAAAAGGCACGTCTACTGAGTCGGTACCGGACATGTGAAGCCTCAGTACAATTGGGGTCGAACTCCGTGCTCAGCAACATCGTGGAGAAGAGACGGTTTTGTCTCATCATCTATTGATTTTGACTCACAGGTACCATGCACATCAGACAACTGTTTTTTAGCCTCCAAAACAATATCACATACACGAAAAGAGGCATGACATTGACAAACATCAGCTTAAACCATAGTTTCTATCACCAGCTGGCATTAGATGACGACTATGTCCATAAAAGATAAACATCAGAAAGCCGCACGTTAAGATACGCAGCTCGCTGGCCAAGGTAATGAGACATATTGCATGCTTAAAGCTTGAGGACTCTCTGGCCATACCAAGTAAGGCTTACATCAAACTAAGATGGAAGCGATACCAAGGAGTACTTATCTCAGGATGGAGTGCCTAAACAGTTTCAAATCATACTGATCGCACGAGGATGCCGGATTCCAGGAGGTCAGTTAGGTCGAAACAGTGGAGTCGGCGGGCTACATGCATTCCCTAGAGTCTAACTTTCGATCAGCAATGCTTGGAGGTCACTGGTCATACGCAGGGACCTATCAAAGTGACGTTCGGGATCAGAACATGATCGAGACTGATCCCTTCGGCTAGAAGTGATCGGACCCCTTTTTACATGTAGACGAGAACGTAAAGAAAAAGGAAGCTGAAATACATCCAGTTATGAAAGATACCTCGGGTCGAGACATGCGGGTATTAGAAAGAACCTTCCTTTCTGTAATGGCAACGTGTTAGCTTTTTTCGGTAGAGATCGACTCAATGGTCAACATAAGGTTAAGTTACAGATTGACGAGAATGAGTAAATGGAGGCAGTTACCCCCTTCGTTTACGAAAATGTCCCCACAACCACAGAAAAACAAAACACAGCCCTCAGGCTTTTATACTATCGAAAACTCAAAGGGATAGGGATCGCGGGGTTGTAAGCTAACTATCTCCACAATTAGGCCTCTCATAATCCCTACAAAATCACAGAGACGCCAAAAAGGCGCGTCCTCATTCTGAAGCTGTCACAGCGGGTACGGGGGGGGGCAGATAGGGGCATAAACTCTGGGGACTCGAGGGGGGGGAGGCTCTCCAGCTCCCGGACATGGCGCGAGCGGGAGTACGGTATACACTTGATAATAGCGATCAAACAAGACTGATCGTAGGAGTTCCATTGGCAGGGTCAGATCGGGAGGGGTGGATGCGTCGAAATAGCAAGCTCGGGGGGGAGGGGGCCTTATTTGGCGACGATAATGTAACAGAGCTTCCTGGCATAGGAGCGGCAATCCCAGGTTTTCAGAACGATTCTCTATGAGTCAACGGGGTCGGACCTGCGAGGTCGGAGGTCACTCACCAGTAGTTAATCCTGGAGAATGATCGTCACGGGGGATCCCTTTTCGTTTAATTAAAGAAACGATGCCCGGAACCGGACCGGTCTCGGATAACTAAGAGGCAAGGCTAGATTCGGGGCACATATCGGAAATAGTAAGCTCTCGGAATCTTATCCAGAAGGTTTTTAACTAGTAGCTTTGACCGTCAATAAATGTAAATAGCTGTACATTTCAGTCAGCTAAAACTAATCGACGAATTCCTCTCTAGCAGAACAAAATATGAGATTCATGACAGATTTGCGACTTTAGAACTAAAAGCATTCATGAACATATAATTACTTTTAGAAAAAAATGAACGATCTGTGGCGTAGACAATATTCGCTCCTCCATCCGAGAGAATTCACGGACCGTCTGTCAGAAGAGCGTACTGAGTCCTAATTCCTCACTTTCAATGTACGTGGCTTGTTGTCTGATGAACACATGCCTGGGACAAACTAGCCTCTGATAAGTCCTCTTCGACGGGTGTTTCGCGAAATCGAGCCACTAAGTCTGGGAAACCTGTCAAGATAATATCATTCTCTGACGTTTGATCCAGAGTTGCAGTTACAGGTGTGTCCATAACTCTGTATTTAAAGTCCTGGCCCCTGCTAAGCTTACAGTCCTTGTAGGCTAAAGCGAAGGGCGTCAGAGCCTTTACCTTTTTTGGAACTTGGTTTTAAGCTTCCCCAAACTACTTCGATCTGAATCACTTATAAGTATCGAATTCTCATATTCTAGAAAAACGTCCCGATCCTCTCTTCTTCAAAGGCACGTTTTTGGAGTTGCTCGACAATAAGGTTGCCAAAAGCATGTCTGTTCTGTGTTCTGAGAGTTTCGCTAGATTTTATTTTTCTGTTTCCATTCACAGTCACAGATTGTAACATACCCAAGCTAGAGCCTTGCCAAGTTGAGATATTCATGTAATATTCGCATCTCACTTCAATGGCAATCGTAAGCTCGATTTTCGGAATAACGTGGGTTTTGGGTGGTGTTTTTTTAGGACCTTTTTACAACACGTAAATCCCTTCCACGTATCTCAAATACTATATTTGACATATGTCCTATTGCATGTTACCCTCTTATCTAATAAGCGGAAACAGTTTCAATAAATAGCATTCTATTTTAAAATCCACCAAACTCACAAACAACATATGTGAACTGATTTGGATTCCCAGATTTTTTTCCTGCACGGGATTTCCTCTCCATACAGATTTAAACTCTAATAATGTGTAAAGACATGGCCCAGTGCATGCGAATAAAACTAATTAGCGCCCATCACTACTACTGCTTTTCGCCATCCTTCCCGGACGGCCTTCGCACCGTACAGGACAGACGTGGTTTCTATTGAACCAAATCGTGAACGACCGTCTCTGTAAAGCAGGCACAAACAAAAGTTGCGGTAGGACGGTTTTAATTAAAGTTTTATATATAAACTGTCGTTTTTCGGCTGGCCGGTGCCAAACTAGCCTGGTAAGTTACGATTTCTACAAGGATCCAGTCGTAACGACAAACATGTCAGGTTATCGGCTCAAAGCAAAATGTGAGAGCTGATAAAGATAGTCCTTATAGCAGATACTTCCGTAAGGGTAGGGTAAGGAGTTGTTTAGAGACCTTCACCTAAGAACTAAGATTCAGCGATAGAGCCCAAAATATATTGAATGAAACAGGGCACACCAATCGTATCATAAGAAAGCGATCAACAGAGAGAACAATGAATAAGATATAGGGATTAACTACCGAAGTGGCTGAAGGTGTGAGTAAGAGCCCCCAATAAGAACACGTCCTGCCGTTTTGTCTCAAAATCATCAAACTACGATGAAAAGTCAAACACTGTATAAACTCCGTTTCTTAGCGCTCTCAAATTCATAGACTGCGTGTTTTGAGAACACAAACTGTGTATTCGTTCTCACAGCTCTCAATCATAGACTGGCGGTGAGAAATCACTTATAATCCGTTTCTTCTTCTGCATTATGATCCCTAGCCGTCACGACCGTCAAAGCAGTTATGTGCCAATCCGCCTGATGGGACGTCTTGTAGGGCAACAACAAATTGAATTCCCCTTTGGCTCGGGGGTCGGTGAAGCCAATACTATCGTACAGTGCCCCAACTCTGTTCATTATTTGCAATCGTTACAGCCTCCACAGTCCTACGCCAAGTTGCCGTGTTTGTGGTCGGCTCTTCGTTCGTTTTTCTCAGGGGTCCATAGCATAAGTTCTTCTGATGGCGCCGAACGGGTCTCCTTCTGAGAGATCGACATTAGCTCCCCGCAATTTCCCACCGCCCAGCGTCTTTCCGCTATGATTGAGGAGTCCATGTCCTCTTGGCGCTTACATTACCGAGGATAACCATGATCCTAATTCGGCTTTATGATAGTAATTCGCCAACATGCATTCACAACATAATTTTTCTTTGCAGTAGTTGAGTTGAGTAAGCTGAGACAAAGTTGTTTCGATATTATCCTTCTCATGAAACTACATCCAGCATTCCGCACCATAAGAGAAGTACACAGCGCTCTTGTATTTATCTTAATTTTGGTGCTTGTGCTGTAGCTGAGGGCGAGAGTACTATCCCCCTAATGTCTCAGTATATATTTGATAATGAATAAAAAAAGTATCTTAGATCTCTCTTCTTGCTTTGTCATCTCTGTGTTGTCTGATGTCTTTGCATGCTCTTTCCGAACCCTGTCCGGTGTGTAACACGCTCACGCATCTAGATATGTATGAAGAGGTCCCTGTCTTGTTCCAATTGAGCTGATCTTGCTGAGACTGATATGGGCTCAGGTTGCTTTCACAATTTAGCGGTCATAGACCTCTGTCTTTCTTATAGATATGATGTTCCCAAGACGCCCACTCGCGATTCTTTAGCGCTCTTCATATAACTATAGACAGACGCTTTATGAGAAATTCAAACAGTATTCATATCCCGTTCTTTAAGCGCTCTCACATCATAAGACTGACGTTTGAGAAATCAAACTGTATTACTCCTTGCTGTAAACGCTCCTCACATCATAGACACGTTTTTGAGAAATCAAACTGTATAATCCGTTTCTTTAGCGCTCTGTCACATATCCATCATACTAGTAACGTTTTTGAAAGAAATCAAACTGTATAATCCGTTCTTACGCTCTCACATCATAGAGACAAAACGTTTGAGAAAATCCAAACTTTATAATCCGTTCTTAGCGCTCTCATCATAGAACTACGATTTGAGAAATCAAACTGTTAAAAAATCCGATTTTAGCGCACACACATCATGTTAGACTATCAACGTTATTGAAGAAACACACCTGTATAAAATCCGTTCTTAGTCCTCTCCAGACTCAAAGACATGACGTTTTGAGAAATCAAACTTATAATCCGTACTTAGCGCTGTCATCAACTCATAATCAACTTTGCTTTTTTGAGAAATCAAAACAGTAATAATCCGTACTTAGCGCTCTCAAATCCTAGACAAACGTTTGAGAAATCAAACGTATAATCCTACTTAGACGCTTCTCAAATCAAAACCGCACTATTACTCACGTGTTTGCGCAAAAATCAAACTGTAAAAATCCGTACCTAGCGCTCTCAGATCAAAGACCAACGTTTGAGAAATCAAACAGTATAATCCGTATGTAGCGCTACTCAGATCAAAGACAACGTTTCTGAGACAATTCCACTGAATATACACTATCCTGTTCTTATGATCGTCGCTCAAATCATAGACAAAACAACGTTGAATAAGTTTAGAAACAAACAAACTTATAATCCGTACTTAACGCTCTCACCGACTCAATAGGACGATAGGATACTGATAATGAATAGGCATAGTTCCTAAGCTCGATGTTCAGAGTAGAAATAAATCGATGCAGGAGGCAGGTCAGTGAATTTAAAAGCCTACACCCAAGGCGATTGACCAAAAGTGTTTTAATCTCTTGCCGCTATACGAACAGAAGCTGACACTTTGGAGTCCGTGACCTAATTGGGGCGCGCCCACCTTAGAGAGTGTTTATGGAGAGATTAAAGTGAAACGAAACACTTTGATCGCGGGGACTCTTCACCTGATTATCCTTATTACCTCAATGTTGTGTCGCTCTGCCTATAGAGTTTTCCTGTTACATCATCGACGGGAACATTGACTGTTAAATATAGTTACTTATTTTCCTCTATCTGTGTAGATGTCTTTTTCTACATGTGCACACGTACACAAATTTCCCAATTGTGAATAAAAACTCTTTATTTTATGATAAGGTGCAACTGAAAATGTCCTACATTATGTAAAATTGAGTGTCCCTTTACAACATGAGAAAGTCGTCAGGTGATTTCTACTACCTTTAAAATGTTTAATTCAGATTTTGTTAGCGTTTTATCCTTCCCTCCTTGCATGATCAAACGTGGATCAACTTGACTTAGATCAAACGTGGGATATAGCCTTGACTTAGATCAAACGTAGATCTGCCTGACTTTGAGATCAAACGTTTATCTCTCTGCCTTGACTTAGATCAACGGTAAGATCTGCCTTAACTAGATCAAAGCGTGGATATGCCTTGACTTTATCAAAACGTAGATTCTGCTTGACTTAGATCAAACGTGGATCGTCTTGACTTACAGACAAACGTTAGATCTGCCTTACTTAGATCACCACAATGTAGGATATCTTGTGCGATTGACTACAGATAATAAACGGAGATCAGCCATAGACCATTAGTCAAAACTAGATCTGCCTTGACTTAGACTCAACATGTTGATACGTGCCTTGACTTAGAATCACATGAGGATCTTACTATGACTTAGATCACATGTTGAATCTGCCCTTGACCTATAGATCAAACGTTGGAATAAGCCTTGACTTAGATCAAAACCGTAGGATCAGCTTTGTACATAGATCATAACGTAGATCTGCGCATATGACTTAGAATCAAACGTGATCTTCCTTGACTTAGCTCAAACCGTGGATCTGCTTTGACTTGAATTTCAACACGTGATTCTGCTTGACTGTAGATCAAACGTAATCTCCAATTCGGTGCCTTGAGACTTAGATCAAACGTTGTGATCGCCTTGACTTTAGATCAAACGTAGATCTCCCTTGACTTTCAGATCAAACGTGTATCTGCCTTAGACCGTTAGATCAAACGTGGTCTGCCTTGACTTAGATCACACTTGGACATGCCTTCCCACTTTAGAATCAAACGCGTAGATCTGGTCCTGATTTATACACACATGGATACTGCCTTAGACTAAGATCAAACGTTTGATCAGCCTTGACTTAGATCACCACGTGTGATCTGCCTTGAACTCTAAGTCTCTTTAAGTGACCCCAAATCACAGTCTCGTATTTGAGTTATTCTGCTTTGCTGACATCACGACTCCCAGTAAAAAAAATGAAGCGATTCCGCAGCCGTATCACAACTACAAGTTTAAAATATGGCCCAACTTCTTATTTCTCAGTTTCTTTCCAATCTTCCTGCACAACTGTTTTTGAACCTAGCTTGAAAGTGTTCCATGTTAATAATTCACGATTCATTCTTATCTCAGATCAGCTGATAAACTAGTATCTCTAGTCTTAGATTTGTAATCTCGTCGAATCTAGTTCAGATCTTGTAGAACGTTACGGCGTAAAAAACCTAATCTAAACCATTTGGAGGCGTTTACTTGAAACAATAGGGTTGGGGGCGTCTACAAACTATCGAGGTGAGGGATACATCAGGAATGATAAGGCTACCCATTATTACAACAGTTTTTTAGACAATTAAAAATAACAAGAAAAAAAGGAACTTGAAGAAAATACATCTGACAACCTTAGATAGTCTATTTATCTTGATTACAGGATATCTAAAGAAAACTATTCATATTATAATTTTATTTTTAAACAAATCAAAATTACATATTACATATGTATGTTTACGCGGTCGTTTACATTTTCAAAATCGTAAACTCCTCTATACACATCTAAACATAATATGACTTTCCTTTCTTCCAACCTCTATCATAATCTCTCTCAATGAAGCTGCGAGATTTGAAAAACACACAATAAAAATTAACTATAGAGTTAGTTCATACTACATTGATTTCATTATTCAATTATCTTTTATTCCATTTCGTGCGACACTTTATAATTCTATTATCGCTTATAATACCTTCTATTCCCTGTAAAAACTTTTTTATAACGAGATTTACAGACTATCTATTCTTTACACCCCTGTATAGTTTTCACTTATTACATACACTAATTCACCAATCATTTCCACCACGCTCCAATATTCCTCTTTTACCATACCCTTCCACGCACTTTGCGCCTCGCTCAATGTCAATCATCATCTAAATCACTATTTCATTCCTTTTCAAAATCACACACCCAACCTAAAAAACTATAAGTTATTCCCCTCATTCAAATGTACGTTCTCTTCTCCAGCTGAGAAATCTAATGCGCAATCCAGGTAATAACTCAAATCATCATTGAGCTTACATTTCTCATATTTACCTACAAAAAAAACATTTATCCCTAACACATTGAACAATAGCAAAAACAAAATTTCAACAAATCAAACACTGCGGTTCACATATCACTACGGGTAATCTGACACCGAACTGCAATTACATAGCTTGGAATTATAAATGGAAAGAAAAACAAAGAATTATATACTATAAGAATGGTATAAATTATTAATCTGCAAAAAATCCAAGCTAACGATAGACTCCACAAGCACATAAATAATTTCTCAAACTACCTAGACACCAGTTCCACTGACATCGCCAGTATATATTCCACATAATTTCACATCGAATCGACAAGTACACAATTCACTTATCTTCTTGTTTCACAGCTAGATCTTATCAAATTATTCATCAACCTTTCCTGTCCTCACCACTTCCTAAATACATGTCTTTTTACCTACAAATTCATAACAAACAAGATTGGTACTAAAAAATCTATTTATAAGCTTACTTATAAGAAAGAAAACTAACTAAAGTAACATAATTAATGAGCGTCATCACTCTGTCCTGATTCAAAGTCCCAATAACATTAATACATATGACTCACGTATAAATGTTACCTAACGACTCTTGGCCTAGTATAGTGAAGCTCCAAAATTTTAGTACTCGCTTACAGCTATCGTTGACTTATGCATTACTGCATTACAGCTATATTTCATAAGACTCATACTCTTTGCTTTCGCATTTTGAACACTGCCAACCTAAGATTTCGGTATCATTAAAAAACTAATATATTTTAGTGGTTGAACTTTCATGTGTAAATTAAAATTACTATAATGCATAAGTATGAATGCAAACTAATTCATTTTTTATAAAAAATAAAAAGAGTATTAAAAATTATGGTCTGACTAACTTGACTTTTGGTCATAGTGTTCCTCTGATTCTTTGTTGATAAAATATTTTATACCCAATTTTTATTGCTTCTTTTCTTAGGTCAGTTCTTGAACTTTAATTTTGGTTTTATGATTTTATTATTACAATTTTTACTTCGAGTTTTAACCTTCCATATTATTTAGTTTTGCTTATAGGGGATATTCATTATTATTTTTATTTCACGCCGCAATTGTTAATTTATTAATTTTTTTAAGTTTGTTTATTAGGTTACTGGTAGGCTACTTTTAAGCCTGTTATATAAATTTAAACAACAAAAAAATTTTTATTATATAATTGCTACATTAAAATTATTAACCCAACTGAATAATATAATGTAGATCCAAATAGAATAATATATTTGTTAATGGTTACGAGTTTGAATGTGTTATATTGGCCACCATATCCAACCAGTTAACGTCTTCAGTTGCAGGTATATAGATATAATGGATGTTATACCGTCTGGCTGCAGTGGCTATCTGGTTAACCGAAACTTCTCTTAAGTTTTGAGCACTAAATTTACCTTTATATAGGCATGTAACAATGTGCTTCCTGGACCGTCGCATGTATGCGTATATGACTACGATAGACATAAAATTACGAGAACCTGATTACAGCCGGCAATTATATTTTTTTACATGTCTAATTATTAGCCTTATCACCACGTAATGAGTTACCTTATAGTACGGGGTACATAAATTCCGGACATCTCCAATACAGTGGCTTGACATGTAGAGTACAGCCAGTTAAGTTGGATCGCATACAATATTAGCAAGCTCGTGTAGCTTGCGTACTTAAATTAGGAGATATCCCGAGTCTATGAAATGAATATATCAACAATCATCTAATTTGTTATAATAATAATTGCGTAAAATTTATGAATTAGGTTCCCTTGATTACTTCATTAAGTAGGTCATCAAATGGCCGTCACACTCTATTAGCTAGACACGTAAGCAACTTCAAATTAAGAGTGGTGGAATCAGCTCTGAGACGATTTACAGAACTTTATATATCCACCCACGATAGCGGCAAGTATGCCGACTTTAAATATCGAACAGATCATTGAACAGTTCACTGATTATGATTAAATACTGTCATCATCCCAGCTATGCATGTGTCTTAATAAAGCTGATCTCGTACAATGTGCTCAATCATCAGCTTGATAATTTTTTTTTAATCCCATATTGTTTGAAGTAGATAAAACCATCTCCAGACCATTTTCCCATTATAAGTGTCACATACAATGACCATGTCTCATCCCCCCCATCCTTTATTTTCAGCATTGCAATATTGGCGACTCCAAGCCAGTATCAAATGCAGAACACCGAACAATTGGTTTTCTCTCCGCTAAACAAGGGAATTTAGGCCTGGTGCAATTAGTACACATCTATCTCTGCCGACTCATGCTCGAACAGAATCAATAGCTCTACCATAGCCAAGATATACGTCATCTACACCAATAGATTTTATCTTCCAATGATTACAGCCCATACGACTATAGTTATATGCATATTCATATAAATAATGAATATATATTAATAATGTCATATTATACATATATAAACAGTACATATCACACGCTGATGATAATTATAGAGCTGGCAATATACCGTTGTCTGATATACGGGAGGGGGATATATAGTCAATGTCTTAGGTAACTATTAAATTATAGTAGTGATATATATATATATATACTAGTATAATCTATACTGAATATAGTCTCAGAATACATATTTATCATAGTAAAATAATGTATATAATAATATATATATATATAATATTATATATAGAGTATATTAAATATATATATAAATTAAATCTATCATAATTAAAACCATATTTTTTTTTTTATATGATAGTATAAATGTACTTTGGGGCATGCAGCCAGCCCTAGTCTGCCACACATCACCAGAAATAACATAGATAGGCTTCCAATTCAAGGATACGTAAGGTGGTACGTTTTTTCCCGCACAGGGAAAGAATCATAAACTTTTTCGAATAATACGATCATTAAGATTCTATCCAATCAAGGAAAACAGTTTTCAAAGAGCGTCAACTTAACTTCGTGTTATCCCGTTCAGATAAATATATACCACACTCACATCTCGCCCCCAATGCGCTGAGAATACCGCATAAAAATACATAATACCTACGTGTCTTTGAGTCGAACCACAGAGGACTTTATCTAAGAGACATCTTGACTCTCTTAAAAACACAGCCCGATACACTAATCGGTAATGTCTTCCTACCAATTCGCGTCACACAAGTCACGCATGCCGCTCTGCGAGGCTCCCAGACCTTTTGAAGCATCGCTCAAAGTAGAACCGGTTTGAAACCAAACAAGAACAAAACTGGAACTGACAAGATCGGTTTTCCAAAACCGACCACAGACCATAACATGACAAGTGAGATCACTAACCCTGTGAACACATCATACCCAACAAAAAAACATTGAATAACTGCGCCCTTAGATCTAGGAAATTACAGTGTTAATATATCCCAGCATTTACAATCAGGCACTTTTAACATGGATGATGTGCTCAGCACACTGACCGCTACAGTTACCCGAGCCCCCTGCGCGGAGAAAAAAAAAAGTCAAATGGTTGAAACATAATTTTATTATTAAAATACAATACCAATAGCAAGATACTTACCACTAGCCGTAACGCACAAACTAATGCGTAAGTTGAAGAAGTGAGAATTAAATAAATGTCTAAATATGAGGACAACTTCAACTAGAGCCTGAGAATATAACTTATAAATCAGAGAATTATTAACACTAATACACACAAGTTCGCAGGGTAGGATGTACATCTAACTTAGCATACTAGTGCTGAAAAGTTGTCGAATGTGATACTCACATGATTATTTAAAACATAATTAATATTACTATTTAGTCATCCTTTATTCCCCCAATCTTAACAATGACTAAGATCCAAGAATACCCAGATATACAATCACTTAAATCAAAAAGCTTACATTATTACTTGAACATGTAATTAATAAAATTTTAATACACATGTCTATAATCTAACCATAAAACATATAATTGGACAAAAAATGCTGTCGCCGAAAAAAAACAAATCCCAAGTAAGCCCACTCCAGTGCCAAAAATGTAAGAAATAGGACCGTGTTAACAATCATGCAATGATAGCGACACACACACGATCACGAGAAGCATTACATTCCGCGCACCAAAATTATTCTGCTGAGAAAAAATACAATAGTATCCATATGAGTAAATGTATTTTTACTAATATACATTAACATTTTTCAAGCATGACAATCAAACTATAACAGTGGCTGATGTGGGAACATTTTTTGTTCCTTTGTATTGCGATAACTAAAACCCTATCCATGTATTATACTAAAACAAAAACAAGATGGGTGAAATCACATAATTTACAACACTCATTTAACACAAATGTGTTTAACATAAAATTGTTTATATGTCAGAACAATCATAAGTCAAGACGTTTTTTTTGTGTGGTATAAGGAATTACTCTAGGCACAAAGTAGTTTTAAGTGGATCATAGTGGCATAGTTGGGATAGACAGTATACTCCACAACGTTTGATACAAAAACCGAACACGGCGGATAACTCCGTACCGTGAAATGAAAAGGTTGAAGAGCGATTGGCATATCGAGCGTGTAATCTCGCCTCTTCAATGGATAGGTTACTTGTAGAATGGTGACCTGATTATAACGAGCTTATTTTCTGTGACCCGTTTCCCACAAAATGACAAAAATGCAGCGCCCAGAAGGAATCTTTTCGTACTGAGAAATGGGACCAAACCATATCCAAACAATTTCACGGTCTAAAAACCCAACTAATTCCCTGTATTCTGCTCTGCCGCACATTAAACATTCCTAAAATTAATTGTACATATAAACCGGATGGCAGAGTATCTGAATACTACTCCTGCAATTATGCTGCCTCTTTCCCAGTTGTATTGGAATTGATGGTAATTGTATGATGAGGGATGGTACTACAATGATAAATTGATAATTGAGGCCAGGCTGTGAAGGCTCCTGAGTAATTTAAAGATGTAGTTGAGAATTATCAGAAGCCTTTCTTGCTACACTGTAACGACCTCACACTTACTTTTTTTTTTTTCTTAATGAAATGTGCCTACTTAAAGATCTAGGAAATGATGAGAAAATGGGTTGTGTTAGTTAATAAATACTCCCACAGACATTATAAAGAAGTACTAATAAGATAACAAGAGTTAAAATACACTGAACTATACTCACGTTTAAAATAAAGTTTTTTGAATATAATATATATTAATCATTTATTGTTTCTGGATCGAAGTTTTATGTGGACGCAGAGAAACTTAATTTTTAAAAGAAGGCCTATGGAAAATTGAAAAATTTATAAAAAAAAACATGCATGTGAATTTACATAATAAATGCAAGAGCGGTAACCTTATTATAACAGATACTAGACTACAGTTAGTTTTATTAAAAAAGTTCGAGTAGGTCATCCTTTGGAGATAATTACTGTTTTTGGTCTGCTGTTGGTGGGTTTGGCCTCAACACACCTGTCAATATTGACTTATTTCACAATGTTCCAGAAAATGGCTGGAATATTTCGGGGAAATATTAGTCACATACCAAAAGGTTTGTAGAAGTCCAATTCAGACCTCGAAGGCGCTCACTCATCTCTTTATGTTAGCTCTTGGATGCGTGAAAAGCTTTGCGCGATCCCCTACCTCCCGTTCGCTGCGCGGGCAATAATGTGTGCTATGGGTCTCTTTCACAATTAACTGACACAGATACACTCGATTAACAGTCACCACACCGAATAGACTCCTGCTATTGTTGTCCGAGATAGAAACTCAAAGCTCTGACAATCAAAGTATGGGCCAATTTGTCAAAATCATTCTCTCCTCCTACCCACGTCTTGGACACAACACTGACACAACAACCGCATCAACAGACAGGTCGATCTCTCCTGACAAGAACAGCAACAGTGTACTCACCGATGGTGTTTACCATTCAAGGATTGATATCCTCCGCGGACTATAGACATTCCTGGAAAAATATGTTTATGACGTTTTCGTATCGTGCCCTAAAATGAAGGGATAGGCTTAATATGTGATTCAATTATTTCTGCGAATACACTTGATATGTCTTGCATTCTAGATCCTATGCGTAGCTAGTTTAATGGTACAGTTGTTGTAGGATCCTTAGACCCTTGACTTCGGCGGGGGTGTGTAGTATGCAAAATCCCTAGCATTGTTTGTATAAGGCCCTAGATTTCGATATTCATGGCAGTATATCAAAGTCACGTCAAAAACAATTGAAGACAATATTCAATAATTTATATACTAAAGGAATATCAATTTCTAACATATCATTCAATTACGTCCATCCGCAGATGAATTGATGATAAATAACAGTCAGAATTATAGTCGCGCTGGTAGCAGCAAATACGATCAAGCCGGAGCATGCTGGTCGTTATATGTATGGTTCGGTCTAGTCCCTACATTCTGATATTGTATGGCTCACTGACTTATTACCATTGATGAGAATCACACCATCTACTTTTTAAACTTCTGTTGTCTTATCAATGAACAATTTATTGCGAAGAATGAACCACACTTTCGCGTCCCTGAGCTGCTAATGAATTAATGAATTGCTCCTGTGGCCAAATCACTGCCTCGGTTTCATTTTAAATTTCAAATTTCCTACCTTAAAGTCATTCATTCAGTCATGCTTTCAGGTCAAGTATAGGATGCGTTTATCTGTTAAGTCTGCGTCCTGTCTATACTTGTGTTTCTAAAAAAAAATGTGCTTGATTTTTTGGAACCAACCTTTCTCTCCCCCTCAAATTTTTGTCGGTTAAAAAAAAGTTTATTTTAGACACAGCTACCGCTTCAAAAAACCTCTCCTCATAAAAAGTAACTTTGAAAACCCCTTGCGTCCCCCCAAGGACGTGTTTTGTGTGAGCCAAATAACGACGACTGTTTTATTCAAGGCAGTCTGTCGGATGAATGTAAAACTACACTTTCCTTTTGTTCTCATGTATCTTTCAATATTAAATCTTATCCGTTTTGTAAAAATAAAGGATCATATTTATTCCATTGCCAGAATGTCTAGGCCATGCCGAGCCCTAGCTAATTTTTATATATTCCTAACATTAAATAATTAAGAAAAAGGGGGTTGGTAAGGGGGAGAGAA